>LGRX02032607.1:0-67845 GCA_001247695.2 Cymbomonas tetramitiformis | reverse complement strand
AGGGCGTTTCAAACACGAGGTGACTGGTGAATAGGGCGTTTCAAACACGGGGTGACTGGCCTACAGGGTCTCCCAAACACGGGTTGACTGGCCTACAGGGAGTTTCAAACACGGGGTGACTGGTCAATAGGGTGTTTCAAACACGGCTTGAGTGGTCAATAGGGCGTTTTGAAACGCGGGGTGACTGGCGTACAGGGTCTCCCAAACACGGGGTGACTGGCCGGCAGGGTCATCCCAAACTCAGGGTGACTGGCCTACAGGGTCTCCCAAGCTCGGGGTGACTGGCCTACAGGGCGTTTCAAACGAGGGTGACTGGTCAATAGGGGCGTTTCAAACACGGCGTGAATGGTCAGCGAGGGCGTTTTTGAAACGCGGGGTGGCTTTTGGCCCTACAGGGTCTCTTAAACTTCGGGGTGACTGGTCAATAGGGGCGTTTCAAAGCCACCGGGAGTGACTGCCCTACAACGTCTCCCAAACTCGGGATGACTTGGCCTACAGGGCGTTTCAAACACGGCGTGACTGATCAATAGGGTGTTTCCAAACAGGGGTGACTGGCCTATAGGATCTCCCAGGCACGGGGTGACTGGTCAACGGGCGTTTCAAACACGAGGTGACTGGCGTACAGGATCTCCCAAACTCGGGGTGACTGGCCTACAGGGGTTTCAAACATGGGGTGACTGGTCATTAGGGCGTTTCAAGTTCGGGGTGACTGGCCTACAGGGTCTCCCAAACACGGGGTGACTGGCCTTCAGGGCGTTTCAAACACGGGGTGACTGCCCTACAGAGCTCCCATCCGCAATATAATTCGGAAATGGAGCCCCCTCTATTCTGATACAGACCTCGATTCTTGCCTACAGGTCCTCTGCATACAAAAAGAAGCAGGACGGAAATCGCGATTCACTCAGCTTAGAGAACAAGCTGCAGTTCCTGCTCGAGGACCTCGATGCGCTCGATGGCGATGAGCCCACAGCCAGCTCCAGACAGGTGCCGCCCGCCTCCCTGCCCTGCCCCCGTCAAGCCATGCGCACCCATCACCAGCCGCAAGTCCTCCATTCTGGAGTGCCGGTCACCCACGGGCCTGCGATGTGACTCGCAGCGGGAATGCAGGCCTCGCACATGGGCCATGCCCGGTCCGTGAGGTGCGGTCAGACTGTGCAAATGGGTCTGTTCCGTGCAGCTCGATCAGAGGCTGGCTGAGACCGCCGCCAAGCAAGCTGCTCTGACCGCCCGAGTGTCCTCCCTGCCTCCAGAGGTGCGCTCCTCAGCCTCCACCCCGCCGCCGCAAGCAGAGTGCTGCCACGGCAGGGCGCTCGGCTATTTCTGCCCGTTGTAGTCAATGGGTATACTTCTATTCGTGCTGATCGTTGAGGGCTGTACTTGGGTGCATCGAGATGGAGAGCGCTCTCGAGAGCGGCGTGGGGTGAGAGGCCATCCAGGTGCTGGAAGAGCGGAGGGCGGAGGCCGCAGCTGCTGTGAGTGAGATGATCAACCGATACCGCCGCGGGGTCGAGGAGCGCCGCAACGCAATCCTCATGGAGCTGGGCATTGACCCGAACACCGCAATGAATGCCGACTCCGGGGCGGTCGTCTCTGCAGCTTATGACCACATGCTGCAGGTCGCGCTCTCTGTCTGTCCCTCTTGCGCGTGCGCGCGTGCACCCTTTTTCCGGCGCTGCCTGCCTTGCGCCTCAGCTGACGCCAGCTGTAGCCAGCCCGTCTTTCCCCTGTCTTCCAAGTCGCGCAGCGTGCATTGAGCAGGCGCTCCTGGATTCCTTGCCACGACATGCTGGCGCATCGATGGCGCTTCTTTTCCATCTGATGCGTTGCTTCAGCGACCAGCAGTCTAAGGGATCTGACGGCAAGTAGTCTTCCACGGGATCTGACGAAGGCGAGGAGTGGCCGTGTGGAATCCCGGGACAGTCCATCGATAAGCATGAGGATCCGGAGCAGCTCCAGGCGCAGTCCACGGCTTCACTCGTGGAGAAGGCCCTGGGCCGTGTCGAAGCGTACGTGCCTCACACCTCGTCCTTCGGCGCATTGTTTGCGCTCGTGCTTGTGCGGACTCTCTCCTCAGCGCGTCTCGGGTGGACCAGATTCTCGCTCCCCCAGAGTGTGGGCGCCCGCCTGCAGCGGTGGTCCAGATCTGCACGAGCCTGCAGCGTTGATCCAGGTCTGCACGAGCCTGCAGCGTTGATCCAGATCCGCACGAGCCTGTGGACGGAGGCGAGAGGCTGATTTTCCAGGGGTTGGTGGCTCAGAGTGGCCACGCGGATGGCTGAGGCA
This sequence comes from Cymbomonas tetramitiformis, assembly GCA_001247695.2. Classification (NCBI taxonomy): domain Eukaryota; kingdom Viridiplantae; phylum Chlorophyta; class Pyramimonadophyceae; order Pyramimonadales; family Pyramimonadaceae; genus Cymbomonas; species Cymbomonas tetramitiformis. The sequence continues at coordinate 65,562 of LGRX02032607.1, read as the reverse complement.
GAGAAGGTGGCAGCAGAGGCTGCGGCAGAAGCAAGAGCAAAGGTGCTGCTCACCTTGGGGTCTCTCGTCTGCCCCCCTGCGAGGCTGCTTTCTACGCTCCGCATGCCAGAGATCGTCCGCCCCCGCTGCGAGGCTGCTTTCTGCGCTCCGCATGCCAGAGATCGTCCGCCCCCCTGCGAGGCTGCTTTCTACGCTCCGCATGCCAGAGATCGTCCGCCCCCGCTGCGAGGCTGCTTTCTGCGCTCCGCATGCCAGAGATCGTCCGCCTCCGCTGCGTCCTCGGGAGGCGCTGCGACATGGGCAGCTCTGAGGAGTTTCAGACCCAGCTCCGCAGAACTGGGAGATGGCGATGCGGATGTCCTCGAGGGACCCCTGGGTCACAGCTCGTCGAGAGTGCCCACCGGAGCGACCTTCAGCATTAGTTTGCATCGCGCCTCGGAAAGTTGGACCCGCCAGGTAACATGAGGGCATCTCGCATCACCAAGGAGTGGTGAAGCCATCCTGCAGTCCACTCTGTCATGTGGCAGCATGGCGAACCAGCCCGCGACTCTTGCAGCTGGCTGTGCCCGTCTCGTCCAGGAGGAGCAGCAGGATGACGCTGAGAGCGAGAAGAGTGACGACGACGACGACGAGATGGACAAGCGGTCTAGGTCGCTCCACACACACACACACACCCCCTCCGCTCCTTTGCGGTATGTCCGGATCCGGCCGCGCCACGTCCTCTCTGCAGTGTCCTTTAGGTGTCCTGTATGTGTTCTCGGGCACTGTGGTCTCTAGCTACCATCGCTTCCTACGGAGGGGGTCATGTGAGGTCATGTGAGGTTAGGCCGGAGCCAATCAAGCATGCGTGTCGTGGATGGGGGTCTTGTGAGGTGAGGCCGGAGCCGATCAAGCATGCGTGTCGTGGATGGGGGTCTTGTGATGCTCATGGGTATGGGCAGGATGTAGAACGTTCAATGGAGAAAGGGGCATGCGGTGCTCGGGAGGGGTGAGGGGAGTCGAGATCAGAGCGGCGAATGCAGCGCAGCAGAAGGGGAAGCTGACGAGTGCTGGAGGAAGCGCACAAACAAGGTGAGCCGCAACCTTGGAACTGCAACTGAGCGCAGCCAATCAGAGGCGGGCACCCCAACCCATGCCTTTCCACAAGAGGAACGCGTACCGGCGGGGGGGGGGGGCAGTTGTGGTACTGCCAATGGAGCCCCCTGACTGTGGCAGGCCCTGCAGATCGGGGTTGAATGTCCCCGCGCCGGCGCCCCGCGTCGAATTCGATGGCGAGAATCACGAGAGCCGCCCATGCCTCCAGTGCACAAACATGGTGGAGGGCGACCTCCCTGTGAGCCACGCCGCGGGAGGAACGGGCAGGGAGCGGCTTGCACCAGGGCGTAGCCACCGAGGACGTTAACTCGTTCCTCCTTGGTGGCCGTCGGGGAACGCTGGCTTGCTATTCGGGGGCGCCACGTGGAGCGTAACGTGGGCGCCTCGGGTTCTCTCGATGCATTGCTGAGACGCTGTTTTTATGCACCCTTCGCCTCACTGCCCAGCCTCGCTGACGAAACGAGGTGCGGGGCGCTGTTGATAGGCAGACGCAGATGCCCGGGTCCCACGCGACCGTCTCTCAAGCAGCCAGGTGCGCAGCCTCCTCGGGGAGCTGTCGAGGCCGACATCCGCAGGCGCGTGAATGATTGCGCCGACGCAAGGGCTGCCCTCGAGCAGGATGATGCATTTTCCTGCGCCGGCGATTGGACCGCCCAGCATTATCGAAGGGACCCACTCTGTGCCACTGCTTTTGGATGCCAACGCCGCTCCTCATGGTAGCGTCCTTGGGGACGGATGGCGGCGCCCCTCTCGCAACGACAGGAGACGCGCCCTAGGTGGAGAGCGCCGCTGCCCTAGGAACGAAGTAACATCGATGCCACGTGGTATTTTAGAGAGCAGATGCCCCAAGGTGATGGAAGCAGCAATGCTTGTTGCAGCCTCGAATGGTGGAAGGCTGCGACACGCTGGGTTCTGGTACAGGCCCGTCCGCATTCGATGCTGATAGCTCCAGTGCGCTGCACCCAGGCAGAGAGGCTTGACCTAGTCTGTGGGATGATGCTGACTGATGCAGGGCATCTGACACCAACCGAGATAGCATGGCGAATCGGCCTGCAGCTGGCAAGACGGCGGGAGCCCAGCCGACAGTCTCAGCGGTGCGGCATCGCGTCGCTGCAATGGCTCCTATTCGCTGCGCCCCACCGCGCTGCATCCCTCCGCCCCTCTGTCTTCTGCTTCAGCTTTGTATCTTTCGTAGCGTCCATGGAGTGTCTCTGGGGAAGTGCGCACTGATGTAACCGAACTCCCACGGCGGCAAGTTCCAGGCAGGTTCTTCCTCCTTCCCCACCTTCGGCGCATCGAGATCTTGAGGGAAGGAGCTGTGAGCACTGAAGGGCGGGCTTGGGCGCTCTCATGGAACAGCCTCAAGCAGAGGCTGAGAAGCGGAGTAAGACGAGAGATTTCATGGACGAGCCGCCACCATCACTCCCCGATCTTGCAGTGGATGAGGTAGATGCAGGATGCTCACCTCCCCTTCCTCCCCTCAAGCAAAGAGGGCAGATCCCTTTGCCGGTTCGTCCAGTGGATGGACTTGTGCATGGCGTGTGGACGGCGCAGTGTGGACGGCGGGTGATCTCCTGAATACTCCAATTTCCGTCTTCCATGGCCGATTCCGCAAGCCTGTGCAGAGGAGGAGCTAAGCTGACGAACCGATCCTATGTGGTGGGTGTTGGCACGTGGCGTGCTTGCGCAGGGCTTGTCATTGGCGGAGGCGCTGCAGCGGCGGCTGGAGCGGGTGTGGCAGCTGCTACGAATGCCGGTCATGCAGAAGCTGGATATGGTAATCAAGTACACAAGTAAGGAGCTGTCTCATCATCTAGAGGCTGCTCTGGCATGCTGGGAGGCCGGGGCAGCGGCACTTCTGGAGCGGGAGCGCGCCCTCACTGACTTAGAGGCGCTCGCTAAGGCGCGCCAGCAGTCGGGCACCACTGCAACCAGTGAGAAGGAGGAGATTGCCGCGCAGCACGCCCTTGAGCGAGCCACGGTTTTCCTGCTTAAGGTCGGCCTTTCCGGATCGGTGTTTGATTGGTTGTGATTTCCTGGTTGTTGCATTGTGATTGCGCTGCAACTGATGATGAATGAATAGAAAAGTGGACTACTATGCCTTTGTTGGTGGGGACATGTTGAGGGCCCTGATGTAAATAGGATTTTGGCAGTCGGCTCATATTCTGATTCAAACAACATGATCGCCACATGAATCCTGTCTGACTCCGTTCCATTCGCCCCTATAGTATTTCCCCATGATTGGCGGATGCCTTTCTGCTCTCAAGTCTCTTCTGATGAAGCTCGGAGCATTTTTCTTGCTGATCAGGCGGATGCGCGCTTGGCCTCCGAGTATGATGACACGCTAACATTTGAAGGTGAGCCATACACGCAAAACAAAAACGAGCCAGGTTGGGCAACTGGAACTGTCAAGAAGCCTTCTGGCGCAAAATAATGTCCCTAGTGAAGTATTTCAGATGTGCATTATATTCAATTGCTCACAGAGGAGTTGAGGAATGGAGAAGTCCGTAGGAGAGGCATTACTACACATGTGTGCATGCATAGATCTGGAGTTGCTGCTCGGACAATCGACAGAAATTAACAGTGGGCTGAGCTGCGCTGGAGATTATGCTTTCGTTGCACATATTGGTGTCATTAATATGGGCAAATTTTGCTTAATATAGGCTACTTCTTTGTACTAATGTGAGCAACTTTTTTTATTGGTCCATGTCTGTTTATGATGACCATGCATAGGATCCATTTGTTTTTTTGCATACATGCATACACTTATAATCCTACCTGGATGTAAACCACAATATGCTTATTCGCAGTCTTCATGATGCTAATCGGTCGGATGCATCGTTACAATGTAAAATTGCATTGCAATATGATGTGGCTATCTTTAAGCAGAATACGGATGCCAACAAATCAAACACTTGGTCCATTGTAACAGCAATGTGAATGGGCTGCGGCTCATATGCGGGCATCACCAAGATGTAGTTTGATAAAGGCAGAAGTCAAGGCCGATTCAAGTAATAATGTTTCTTTATTTGCGACTTAGCTAAACCGCATTACCGAACGCTTTCCCTGTGATATATATATTTCTGCGTTGCTGAGCACTATGATGTCCGAAAATTGCAAAATTTCTTAGAGCAGAGTGAAGGACTTCGAACTTCGACTCTCTGAACCGTGCACTCTGCCCTGATGACTCCGCTCTCACACATTGCGTGAGGGGCGGGTGCGCACGATCCATCGGTATTTCCCGTGCGGCACAGAGCGTATGACAAAACTGTGGTACCGGTACGGCAGGCATGGGAATGCATGAGTCGGCATCCCCTTGTGAGATTTAACCTGGCGGGCTTCTTTTGTATATCGCTATATCCCTCCCCCGACCCCGATTCAATAGTGATCGCATACAGCTAGGGAGCGTGTGATTTGCGAGGTGTGCACCAAATCTTCGAAAAGTGGGTCATACTTTTACATGCACATCACTTTAGATAAACGAAATTACATTTTTGAAAATACACTCTAGCTTACCGTACCACAAAGCACTTGCATGTGCAAAGCAACAGAGGCATCTGATATTAAATACGGACCACGACTTACATGTACATGACTAACACGCCACATACATACGCGACGATTTTCCCGGCGCGGGCGGGGCATACAAGGCTGCAATGGCGATTCAGGGACGCAATCGTATGGCATTAAGGCGAATGTGTGCGCTACCGTTTTCGCAATGAAATTACGGTGAAACGTATGACGAGGCGCGCCCGCTTTAAGTGTTCATATTGTAAAGTAATACGATGCAATAGCTCTCTTCACCGGCGTGCTCACGATTATATGATACGATACACGCTCCAATGACCGCAATTTGTATTTATTACATGCAATTATGGCGGTGCACAACAGTCCGTAAAGGTTCGCTATGCTATATAGAATATGACCTGTGTCTAAGTAGTCGCTCGTCGCGACAAATCGCGGACGACCCGAAATGCGACTAATCGCGCGACTAATCGCGCGACTAATCGTGGCTCGGGCCCCACAGTGTTAAGGATTTAGTCGCGACCGATGAGTTGTCGCGACATCGGAGGTTCGGAGCGTCACATAACACGAATAACACAGCCGAACGAAGTGAAAGATGTACACGACAGGGACACATCGGTTCTCAACATCTCACTTCATACTTCACCAACCATCATGGCAGCAACAACCCCGGCCAGACCTGTGCTCACACGACCCGACCGCGCTGATGACACCAAGTTCTTGTGGTGGTTTCTGAGGGTGATTGATCCGTGTGGAGGGGTCTTCGCTGAAACCTCCAGGAACTGCCGGGACCAATGCAGCTCCTTACTCTTGATAAGACCTTAATTGCTTACCGTAATTTTACACGATATCGATACAATTAATCATCTGAAAAGCAATCAACAGTAGTGTTATATATTATTCCATCTCGTCTGCTGCCTCTGTAATAGACTCTGCCAATAATGCCTCTGTAATAGACTCTGTAATGCCTATGTAATAATATAATGTACTTCGTATAGGTATATGTGCACATCGATATGGGTGATACGAATAATTTACGGATACAAAGCTCACAGGAAGGATAAGCGGTGTCTAAGTATGTCTCGGGAGCGGTTGGATGCTCCCACCGTGTTAAGGTCTAAACGTTAGTCGCGACTAATCGCGAACACCCCAAAATGCAACTAATCGCGCGACTAATCGTCACCGCAAACGCGACTACTTAGACACATAATATGACTGCTAATCGTGAACTGGACTTTGGAACCAGCTTGTTCCTATACGATCCTGCTCCTACGCTGGACCTAGGTAGTTCCTCAGTGGGGAACTTTCAGTGGTCTGAAATTGGGAATACTGTGTCGCTATCGCGCGATGTGAGAATTAAAAATCAACCCTGGCTTACCACAACGCACTTACCGCGTGTGCCAAACTCAGAGGCATCCGATAGTAGACACGGGCCGCGACTTAATACGCAACGCTTCTCCCGGCGCGAAGGGGCATACAGTACAAGGCTACACTCAACACTGGCAACTCACGCGATGCGATATTCCGGTCGCTCAGCACTAGCTTGGCTCAGCTTCAAGCCTAACGTAACCTCAACGACCGCGTCTGACGTGAGGTCTTGAGTCTTGAGGTGGACATCAAACTCTATGAAGGCACACGACAAGCCGAGCGCCGCGGTTCTCATCTCTGGATCTCGCATTCCAGATCTCTCACCTGCGAAAAAAGCTTCGAGCGAGCTTGCACAAATTGCCTCCCGATTCGCTTGAAGAGTCGTCCACATGCGATAGCCATGTGAGGTAACACTCGAAGGTTTTTCCTTGAATCAGGCGAGAGCTAATCCTCTCTTTACGGCGATTGGTTCATGAAGTTAAGAGTGATTTTTCCAGACCCGTAAGTGGTTGAGTTGCTTATTGCGTCCGTGAGCACCTTGCCAAGACCCACTTCCTCTGACTAGGGTACTCACTGGGGACCTGAAAGCATTTGGCAGCGATCCTTCCAGAAGGTGGAATTTCCAATCTATAATTGGGTCCAAATCTTCGTTTTAGTAACTATGGAGCCGCTGCGTGGCCATCGCGCCAAGCACTGACCAGGGGGAACGTGCAACTTTTACGAACTGTGATCTGAGCGATCGAAAAGGGAGAATGGCTACCCGCTGCTGACCTTTCCGAAGCCCACGATCAAGTAAATATGTCTAGGACCGCAACTCAACGTAGCAACAAGGCGAGCAAAGCAAAAGCCTGGCAGCTCGAGCTTGAAGAGTACAACTCGGATGATGCACCTGAAACAGGTACGTGTCGGGTGAACCGCCGTCCATGAAACTGAAAATCCCGAGCCACTGTGGCTTGTCCGCAATCGCTATGCTCGAGTATGCTTGATTAACTATGTGACTCGCTGAGAAATATATTCTCTTCCAGCATCTCACCGCGCCTCCTGCTTCCCTTGCAAGCGTTACCCAAATTCAAAGCTCCTTTGTGTGAGCATTCGCTTCGCAAATGCGACAAAACAACGTAGAAGATTGCGGTGTGCGCAAAATCTATGAGACTGACGAGAGTGTATTTCTCTACATGTACTGCTCATGCCTTTTGTCCACAAATCCAAGTTGATATGCGCCTGCGTGGCCAGGACTGCGCCCGATCCTTTGCGTGTCGCCCCTCTCTCTCTCTTCTCTTGGAACCGGGCGGCAAGTGGGGAAAACACAGCACGTGGATAGTCGAACCGATAGCAAAAGATTCCTGTTTGCGGGGTGCTGGGAATGAACTGAGTCGCGCGCTCTGTTCGGGGTCCTCAGGCGCAGCCGAGACCGCCGTTGAGCAGGAGGAGCTTCAGTGCACCTGGTGCGCGGGTGCGCGTGCGCCGGTGCTGCACTGCGAAGGCTGCTCGAAGTACTGGTGCAGTGAGGATTTCTGCCTTACGCATCAATTCAAGACCGCCCTCACGCAGGGTATTCACGGCGCCGGCGACTTGGCGTTGTGCACCGGCAACTATCGCCCCCTGATTGGCGAGACAGTCGGGGAGCTCTCGGCCGGCACTCTGATCGGAGGTTCGCCCTCCCCTCGAGCTTGCGCTGTAAACGCACCTTAGATATCCCTACTCTCACTCGCCCCTTATGAATCTCTTGTCTGTGCTCTTCGAGTGACCTCGTCCAGATCGGAGCAGGGCTAAACGCATAGTGTACCCTTTACGAGGTAGCTTGCATCGAACTGCGGCATTCAAAGCCCTGTGCAGTGTGCAAAGCGCTTTCCAAACCCTAAGGAATCGTGTGCTCCAGCGAAGTACGCAAGAATGTTTGAACCTTTGGGGTTGATTTAATTTTACTTACCTTACCCTTACGGCATTAGCCGTCTTCCTTCTCGTGCCTGTGCGTGTGCCCGCTATGACCGCTTTCCCTCCCGCAACTGCGCGGGGGGTCCGAAGAGCGCGAACGATGCCGTCGAGGCTCACGTTGAAAGCGGACGTGAAGTTCTTCTGAAAGGGAGCCTCGATGGCCCCTGCGGAGGGAGGGATATCTTGAAGAGTCTTGTGGAAGGAAGTTTCGATGCCTCTCGAGGATCGGGAGCCCTCGGAGCCTCTCGTAAGGGTGTTCCTGACAGCGCACGGCCGACGGCAATGGCGCCGGATAGCCCTCGGACCTCCTCTAGCTCCTGACACCCGGCCCAGGGCCTGCTCCATCAGGGCTTCAGCTGCTGGCCTGCGCCCTGAGGGGCTTCAGCTGCTGGCCGGTTCCCAGGGAATAAGGAAGAACCCCGCCCTGCCGAGGGTGGCCGAGATCGGAGCCACAGCCGGAGCCGCAGTCGCAGCTCAAGCCGGAGCCGCAGCCGCAGCCGCAGCCGACGAAGGTGACATGGCTCCACGTGCCTCGGCTTTGCTGGTGAAGTGTAGCTTGCAGTTCACGTCGGAGTTTGCCGAGGGCCAATAGTGTGACCCACCGCCCCTCTCGAGCTGCCTGCCACGTCAGCCGGCTTGTGGGGCTTCGATGCGGCGCTATGCTGAACGCCTGCCACGTCAGCCGGCTTGTGGGGCTTGGGTGCGGCGCTATGCTGAGCGCCTGCCACGTCAGCCGGCTTGTGGGGCTTGGGCGCGGCGCTATGCTGAACGCCTGCCACGTCAGCCGGCTTGTGAGGCTTGGGTGCGGCGCTATGCTGAACGCCTGCCCTCAGGCTCAGAGCACACACCCCTCCATTTTCTGCGCCTCGCTCCTCAAGGTCCAACGTGTATCCGTGACAAAGGGGATCCTGACTCACGGTGTTCAGGAGCCGGAGCCGGAGCCGGAGCCGGAGCCGGAGCCGCCGTCGATCCCGAAGCCGCAGCAGCAGCCGGAGCCGGTGTGTCGCATGTGAACTGCACAAAAATATGACTTGAGTGGCAGGATCGGCGCCGTATTGGCCTACTTCCGCAGTGGCCCTTCTTCCACCCCGAGCGCTTTTCCCTTGAATCTGTGGAGCCACTTTTTTCCCCCTGTGCTGTATCAAAGTCTGGCACACGGCCTCTCCGTCCCCATGCTGACTTCCGAGTCCGGCAGACTGCATCTCTCTACCCCTAGTGCTGTCTTCAAGTCCGGCACACCACCTCTCTGCGCTTTGCTCTAGTCTGCCACGCCGCCTCTCCCTCCACCAAGCGCAGTGTCTGCGGGTTCTCCCCGACCATGCCACAAGACGTGAGGTGCGGACTATTGTGGTGGGCAAGACGTGAGGTGCAGACTATTGTGGTGCGTAAGACGTGGGTGCAGACTATTGTGGTGCGCAAGACGTGAGGTGCAGACTATTGTGGTGCGCAAGACGTGAGGTGCGGACTATTGTGGTGGGCAGGAGCACGAGCCGGGACCGCCGGCGGAGGGGAAGCCGGTCGCCGCGGAGGGCCTCCGGGTTTAGCAGTGGGCACAGTCCGCGCGAGGATGTGCACACACAGGTGGCCCTCTGCCCGCGCTTCTCCTCTGTTCCTCTCCGCCCGTCGGGACGGCTGCTTGTGGGCGATGAATCCTCACTCCATTAGCACTATGCTGCACTCAAGAAGCATGGTTGCTGCACTGCACTCGCCGGGCGGATCCCACACTCGAAGGAGACCCTCAAGCATCTCCCACAGTTTGCAGACATGCAGCAGCTGTCCCGCACGCCGTCGAGTGTCATGGAAGCCTCTTTCCCCGCTGCCGGTTGTTCTGTGTCCCCGGTGGTGAGATGCTCTCCGCCACTGGTGACATGTTCTGCGCCACGAAGTTCTCCCTCTTGGCATCATTTGGGAGCCGTCTCACACGCCGTGGATCTTCACAGGAGCTCTTTCTTTCTTGATGTGAGTTCTGAGTGGGGAGGCTCGTGGAAGCCCTCTTTGCTATCGCACCGCTTGTGAGGGTAGCGTATCCAGCATATTGCAGAGGGTAGCGAGGGCGTTTTTTTCCTTAGCATTGCTGTAGAGCTGCACTGTACACTACAAACCGCACAAGAACCCTATGTTTCTCAGTATCAAGTATGACACCGCGCACACATTCCAGTGCGAGCAAACCCTATGTTTCTTCGTATCAAGTATGACACCGCTCACACATTCCAGTGCGAGCAAACCCTATGTTTCTTCGTATCAAGTATGACACCGCTCACACATTCCAGTGCGAGCAAGCCCTATGTTTCTCAGTATCAAGTATGACACCGCTCACACATTCCAGTGCGAGCAAACCCTATGTTTCTCAGTATCAAGTATGACACCGCTCACACATTCCAGTGCGAGCAAGCCCTATGTTTCTCAGTATCAAGTATGACACCGCTCACACATTCCAGTGCGAGCAAACCCTATGTTTCTCCATATCAAGTATGACACCGCGCACACATTCCAGTGCGAGCAAACCCTATGTTTCTCAGTATCAAGTATGACACCGCTCACACATTTCAGTGCGAGCAAGCCCTATGTTTCTCAGCACGGTGTATAATGAAAGCTCAGCGATCGTTCATTTGATCGCGAACAGGTTTGCAAACAGACCGCGAATTGATTCGCGGTTATACCCGATGGTGTAACATTTTGCCAGTTCGCAAACACTGCTATTTTGAGCGATTACGGGATCTGTTCGCGAACCTGTTTGTGATAATGCACAGTTACTAAATATAGAGGATTTTGGATGATTTTCAAGGGCGATTTTTCCCAACATGTGGTCTTGGATCTGCCATGTGAGTCGTGGCGATGGAATGCTGGCAAAGTTGCCCGCGCTGCGAGAATATTGTATTTCTCTTTTGCTCGAATCCTCATTTGCCAAAGGCAGGCACTGCAATATATTTCATTAAAATGATTTTGTAAAGTGTTTAAAATGCATAAAGTGCTTTTTGAATGCTTTCTAAATTCTAGTTTTGATGAGATGTCCAGACTGTCTGTGCACGTCACCAAAAAGAAAGAGTCCTCTGGGTCGGGAGCGGTGGGAAGAGCAAAAGGAACAGAGCTGAACAGGCGTGTCGCTTCGTGGCTACTTGTACATCCTGTTTGTGTCACGGAGCTACATGTGGCATTCGGCTCTACTGCAGCAGGAGTCACGGATTCTGAAAGTCTGAAACCACAAAAATTCTGCTGCACTCCAATTTGAACATTTCTCTTTTGCTCGAATCCTCATTTGCCATGAAACCAAAGATGAAACTGTGAGGCACACAAAAGAAATCTGATCTCTGTCATTGTGACCATGTTAACCAAGCGAAGTAGTAGTCCATGTCTGTGTCCCTCAGAGCTGTCGGGTCGATGTAGTGCTGCACTGCCGAAGAGAACTGTGACCAGCCTCCGAAGAAGCACACTTTCTCCATTGCAACACCCACAGCTCGAGCACACGTCGTGGCACCCTTCCGGGTGCTGTGTGCAGAAAAGTGACCTCCTTCCGGGGGTCTGCAGTCCAGCTCGCTGAGAGCCAGACCAATCCAGTCATTTGCCACTGAAGCCTTGAAGTTCTTCGGGTCCTCGGGTAGCAGCCAGTAGGCGTCAGGTTGAGTCTTCTCAGAACTGTTCCAAGCCGTGTCACGGTGGAACTCCCAGTGCTCGATCAGCTCCTTCAAAAGAGCCACCCCCTTCCAGGGGATGCACAGGCGTCTCTTCACCAGGTGATGCCGCCGTCCTTTCTCTTTTAGCAGCACCACCGAGAACTCACTGTCGCCACAATGAACGTGCTGCCGTGACAACGAAGTCCCCGTGTCCGGTCTGCCGAAGGTCACGAAGGCAACAACCACGTAGGCGAAGGCTCGCAGTAGCCGCAGCTCCTCAGGAGATCTCGGAGTCAACTTCAGCGCTGCTTTGTGCACACGTCGTACGAGTGCCGCCGGCAGCCAAGTCCGCTGGGTCTCGATGTTCTCCTCCTGCACTGCCTGCTCCGCCTGGATGGTCGCCATCCCTTTCACAGCTCGGGTCACAGAACGACCCTTCGCTGGTCCAGGAAACCGCAGGTCCTCGTGGTAGTTGTTGATGGCAGACAGGTACGGCTGCAAGGAGGCCGACTTGATGCCCCCGTCCTTCAACAGAGAGGCGATGTACAGCAACACCGTCGCCTCCGATGCTGGCAGCCACGGCCGTTGGTGCTGCTCACAAAATAAAATGAAGCGCCGCGCCTTCGGTCCGTAGTTGCTCATCGTCGTGTCCAGCAGTGCTTTTCTCTGCATTGTCACTGCCAGTTCCGTGAGCCGGGAAGGTCCCAACTCACTCCTCCACCGCTCACAGAGTGAGCGCGTGAGGAAGTTTTGTACAACACCACCGCGCTTGTACTCTTCGTAGTCGCCTCCGCTGTTCTCGATGTTCTCGCCGTCCGCGTCCGCTGCCTCGTCCGTCAGCTCCGACACGCTGTTGATGATTTTGAAGTTCTCCTCGGACAAGTCCAGTGTCTCCTCGTCGCCGTCGTCGTACAGCACGTGCGCCTTCCCGTCCTCGTTGAACTCCTTCACCACACCCGGGTAGAAGCAGTCATCGTCCTTCCAGAACACCTCGATTTTAGAGCCCACGGTCACCTCGGCTGCTGTCGTACACGAAGCAGAGCTCCTTCGTACTTCAGCAGCGTAGTAACTCACGGGCGCGCCTCGATGAAGAACATCACAGCGTCCCACTTTGAGGGCCCGAGCAGCTCGGACCCTCCCAGCCTGCTCGGAGTGAACAGGTCCCTGCGCCGCCTGCATGATCACCACCTCGGTGGCCAGGGCCTCCAGCTCCCTGAAACAGGTCCCGGCCAGTACGGAGCCGCCACCGTAGCAGCGGCCCCCTCCTCCCGCAGCTTGTGCGCCACCTCGTCTAGCAGCGCCCACGGGGGGTTCACCCAATTGTTCTCCCCCCGCCAGTCGTACGTCAGAGAGTCCACACCTTCGCACCTCGGGTCCTTCCACGCAGCGTAGTACCGGGGAAGCTGCGCGGAGAGCTCGGAAGCGAACCGGTCGACTGTGTAGGGGCCCCACTGCTTGTTGGCCCACACGAACCAGTCTCGATTGAGTCTCCAGTCGTCCAAATCCTCGCAGCGAGAGAGATTGTCGGCCCACACGTTGGCCTCCCTGCGGATGTAACGAGCCTGCAACTCGATGTCGTGCAGATCCAGCAGCAGCCAGAGCCTCCTCATTCTCCTCATCAGGTCCGGGTTTCTGGAGGTGAAGTGCGAGAGCATTGCCACTACCGCCTGGTTGTCGCAGTAGAGCCGTACGACCTTGCCCTCCAGCTCCTTCAGGAACGCCTGTACGGTCTTGTACACGGCCTCCAGCTCCAGGTGTGTGATGTGCCAGTTGCGCATCTCGTCTGACCAAAAACCTCTCGCGGGGAACTTCAGGTTCGGCACTCCTCCCCAGGCCGTCATCGAAGAGTCTGTGTGCACCTTCGCTCTCGTCGGGGATCTCCAGATCTTGCGCCCGTTCCACCTGCTCATCACAGGCAGCCTGAACCACCATTCTAAGTCCCCCCGAGCTGCACGCGAGATCTTTACCTTTGCTCCCCAGCTGCGTTTCTCTGCCAGCACGAAGTAGAGCTCCCGTAGGTAGAGCCGCGCCGCTGGTACTGCCAAGTACACGGATTGGCAGAGTCCCGTGAAGGAAGCCACTCTCCTGGCAGGAATCCACCTCCGATTTCTCGCTGCGTCGCACAGGATCTCCTTCGCCCTGGTGTGGATTTTGTGTACCCGTCGTTCTGTTACACGGAATTGTCCCAGCTTCAGGTCCACCTCCAAACCGAGGTGCTCCACCACCTGTGTAGGCTCCCATTGGCCCAGCACCAGTTGCACCAGTTGAACTTTTTCTCGACGCAGAAAGCCTTCTCTCTGAGAGTCGACCAGCACCAGAAAATCGTCCATGTACGGTAGTACTCGCATTCCGCTGTGACGGTTCGCGTTCTCGCCAGCACCATCTGCTCTGCGACGGACTGACCATCGCTGTCGTATTGCGGAACCGTCCCGCAACCTCCTGATTTCTCTGCGATTTTCCGCTGCCTATGGAGAACGTAGAGCTTCCACCATCACGCGTACGAACTTGCAGAACACCCTCGGAGCGTCGTTCCACCCGAACGGCACCGCTGAACTTTGAAGCAGGTCCCCTTGCAGGTCGAACTGCATGAAGCGTTGAAAGTCCGGGTGGATCCCCAGCGCATGAAAACCGTCCTGGAGGTCGAAGCTGAAGCACCAGTCGCCCGGTTTCGCCAGTCTCCTTAGTTTCTTCAGCGTCTCCATCTTCACGCGATTCTTCACACACCACTGGTTCAGCCATCGGAAGTCCACCACCAGTCTCCACTGGTTCATCACCAGTCCCGGTTTCGGCACTAAAAAAGCGCGAGAAACATGAGATCTTCTCGTCGCTCTCGTCCAGGCACCGTTCTGTAGCAGCCTTTCCTTCTCCGCGTCCAGCCACACCTGCTGCTGCCGCGTAGCATCCCTCAGTGACACCCCGTGGTCGAACGGAGGCGGAGGCCCGCGCTTCCACCTCAACTTCACCCCGTGAGTAATCCATTGCATCACTTCGGAACTGGCGCCCGCCGCGCGCCATGCTCCCCTCTGCTGTCTCACCTGCTGTTGCACGGTGAGATTTCCCCGCCAGCGTCCGGAGAGGGCTGTTGCGCCGGACGGGGTGGCGGCACGCACATCACACATCGGCCGCGGGCTTTCCGCCCCGGCCCTTGCCGCCTTTTCCGATAGGCTTCTTACCGTCCTTCTCCTCGTACTTCTTACGCCGATCGTTCTCCTTCCAGCGCTGGTCTCGGTCCCGTGGATTCACGACCCGCGTTTCCGCACTCGCTGCATTCTTTGACGTAAGGCTTAGCATTGCCTTGCCGCGGTTCTTGTCGAAGTCGTTCAGCCACTGCTGCAACACCTCATCCGCCACCACACCGTCGGCTGCGGTAGACTCTGTCCTCCACGAACTGCAGTTTAGCACGTAGAGCGTCAGATCCTCCCTGCTGCGAAGATCCAGGCTCCTGCTCCAGCTGTCCGCGCAGTTCCAGCATCGTCCACCTGTTGCACAGCAACGCGTACACGCCGTGCACAGAGTTGGTCACTGCGTGGAAACGTTTTAGCCACTCGCTGCCCGACAAATCGCAGCCCTCGTTCACGTCCAACGTCTCGTTGCATTCGTACACGACGTCGTGCAAATAAGACAGCGCCGGAGCCAGAACTAGGCACTCGTACTTCATTGAAGAGTTGGACTTCTTGGAGAGAGCGTCGTACGTCTTGTTTCCGTGCAGGTCGTACAACTGAGGCATTCTCGATGTCAGCGTAGCCGGCCGCGGCGGGAACGGGTTGACTGAGGCTGCTGGCACGAACGCCAGCTTCCTCCTTCTCTCCAGAAGTTGTTCGGCGGTCTTGGCTACGGTGTCCGGGTCCGAAGTCCCAGGCTTCGCTGCCACCTTCGCCTCCAACTCCACGTTGATTAGTGCTTGTCGGTAAAGCTCATCACGCAGCAGGCGATGCTCCTCTGCCTGCTGCCTCTGCATTTCAAGCAGCTCCCCTTGCTGCTTTTGCATGACCAGAATTTGTTGCATCAGCACGTCCTGTGTGGACGGTGCTGCGGGGGAAGGGGAAGCCTGCCTGATGTCTGGCTTCCCCGGGAGGGGAGGGAAATCCTCTGGAGTCTTGCCCTTAGCAGTTCCAGCCATTCTTCTCCCTCAAAGGAGTCACAGTGTAGTCAATCGTACTGCCGTAGCCGATGTGAAGCCGTCGTTTGCAGTCGTAAACGCCGTCCCCGCGACTTCGCTGTTAGATCTCCCGTCGTCGTTCGATCGCCGCCGTACAACCTAGTGGTCTTGTCACTACCTACTCTACTGTTTACAGGTGAAACAGGTGAAGAAATTCTTACAAAATCAGATTTGCAGTGTGCCTCACAGAGTACCGTAGGTACCCGTGAAGTTCCTGTTTGCAAGAGCAAAAGAAACAGAGCTGAACAGGCGTGTCGCTTCGTGGCTACTTGTGCATCCTGTTTGTGTCACGGAGCTACATGTGTCATTCGGCTCTACTGCAGCAGGAGTCACGGATTCTGAAAGTCTGAAACCACAAAAATTCTGTTGCACTCCAATTTGAACATATTCCTTGGGCGATTATATATATATATATATTAGTACTTTTTTAAAATAGTTTTTTGGTGTGTGTTTTCCCAATGAAACAGTGTTCCAAGTCCAGAGGTGCCGAGCGCGAACAGTTCGCGGACTGGTCGCTGATCGCGCCTTCAACAAATTAGTGAAGTAAAAAGATTCTTTGAAACTGCCGCATACATTATTTAGATTTCCGCTGGACCTAAAGTGATCGCATAACCAAACTATAAGCTCCGATTGCGAACTGAGTGATTGTACAACACATTTTGGGAATGGCCCTCCCTTGAGTATAACTCCTCTTGCACTGTAGAGCGCAATCGAACCCTATGTTTCTCAGCATCGTGTGTAACTCCTCTCACACGCCGTGCATCATCACGGCAACGCTGTTTTTATTACGGCGTGCTTCTGGTGTCTCCCAAGTTGTGGTGCGGGAGATCAGAAGGCGACTGGGAGCGGAGGGGCAGGTTCGCAAGGTGATGGTCGCGGCATTCTCGGTGGGGGGTGACCTGGCCACCTGCCTCGAGCCCACCGCAAAGCTATGGAAGCAAGGGGTGGTGCGTCCGATGGAGGACTTGATCGCAGTCTGCATGGAGCGTGGCGCATGGGGGCCGCTGTGGGCTGCGCTGCAGAAGCTCCACAAGGAGTGCCTTCGCGCGCACCGGCCCTCTGCAGATTACTACTGCCACCTTCAGCTCGAGCTGGCCCTATGCGTATTCGCCCCGGAAGGTGCACCTCCACCTCTCCGCTCCCCCTTTCAGCTCTCAGCTTTTCGGTCACCTCCACCTCCCCGCTCCCCCTCTCAGCTCTCAGCTCTCGCCGTCACCACCTCCACCTCTCTGTCCCCGGTCTCGCGGTCACCTCCACCTCTCTATCCCCGGTCTCGCGGTCACCTCCACCTCTCTGTCCCCGGTCTCGCGGTCACCTCCACCTCTCTGTCCCCGGTCTCGCCTGTGCTTTTCAGCTCTCTGGATCACGTCTGCCCCTGAGCTTCCCGCCTTGGAGGCTCGGATTGCAGGCGAGGGCGATGGAGCCATCGAGCTGGTGGGCAAGAGCTTCACGCCCCCGGGAAACGAGTTCAGGTCTGAGAAGGCGTGCGACTACCTCACCACCCACGTGGAGTTCATCGCGCTCGGTGCGCGCCTATGCCATGCCCCTCCCTTGATTCTAGTGCCTCCTTCTGTCTATCTCAGCCCCCTGCCTCTTGACCCTGGATGCCCCCTGGCGATCCTTTGATCCTCGCTGGCCCTGTCGGTCCCCTGGTGATGAGGGGGGACAGAGCATGGAGCAGTGCGTGGCGGCAAAAGGGATGAGGTGGGTAAAAAGCACGGGGTGGTGCAGAGATGCTCGCGGAGCTGCAGAATGCGGCGCAGCGGCTGCCCAGCAACCCCAACAAGCTGCACGTGGCGGTGCGGAAGCTGGACGGCTCCATCAAGGTGCGATGTCGGGCCAAATTAGACCCCCCCGCAATTGAAGGCGTAAGGCTGTATTAGTGGTGGTGGTGGTAGGCGTAGGGTGGGGCACATTGGTGGTTTTGAAGAATGCGGGCATATTCTGCATTCAGCGGACGGTATATTCCGCATTCAGCGGACGGTATATTCTCCATTCAGCGGACGGTATATTCTGCATTCAGCGGACGGTATATTCTGCATTCAGCGGGCGGTATATTCTGCATTCAGCGGGCGATGCCTTCGGAAGTTGATGGCTTGTCCCTCGTTCCACATAACTGCACTCTCCCATATCTCAAGCTGGAGCTAGCCCACGAGCTCTAACTCCGCCTGTGTAGCGGACAGGATGAGGTAGGCACGCCTCGGCCCTGTGAATGGGGCAAGCCCACGAGCTCTGTGGCACGCTGGTGTGAAGCAGGCGCCGCGGTGACTGCTGAGGCGGGCGCGCGGGAGACAGGCTGCCACTGGCACGAAGGCCACCGGCCGTCGTGTCGTACGGTGAATATGTCGAAGGGCACTCGCCTGCAGGTTTACTCTTCGGAGTCGAGGCGGGGCGAGGGCAGAATAGTCTGGCAGGAAAGCCCTGACAGGGCTCGTGATTGGAAGCAGCTCATGCTGCCATATGGCTGGCAGGGCACGCTCGCCCCCTTGGGTTACCGCAGGGTCCGTGTGAGGAGTATTTGCACGGGGGGGACGGGGGCACAGGGGGCGGGTGGTGGTTCCAATCGAGGCTATCTCCCCCGATGGAGCAGGGGGCTGAACAGTCGAGCCCCCGTGGACCCGATGGTGCCGAGCTGCGCACGGCGGACTCCTCAAGTGCAAGCCTCCCGCAGGCGCCCCGCCTCCCTCGCCCCGCCTCCCACAGGCGCGGCGCGCCCCGCCTCCCGCTTCCACGCCCCGCCTCCCTTGCCCCGCTTCCACACCTCGCCTCGCACAACTTCCCGTGGCAGCCACCAGCTCTGCATCTCAATGCCATGCGTTTGACAAACCCGGATCTTGGATGACGTGGCACGGGATTCTGTGGCATGTCATCATGGGTCAAGGTGGCGGGGAAGCTTGCATTACGTGTGAAGGGCCATTCACCAAAGGTTCAATCGGAAGGGTCTGGCCTTCGCACGAACATGTAGGATTACAGGTCCGAATCACCTGAATGCGGTTTAATCGGGAACGCGCCTCACGGTGGGGCATGCCTCAGCCAGCGCGCTGCCGGGCCACGTCCTCCTCTCGCCTGATGAAGCTCGTGTAACGACTTGACTCAAGCTCGGCACGGAGCGCCATCTTGACTTTATCTGCGATGACGACGCGCAGGAGAATCAGCCCTCCAAGGGCGACGTGGTGGTGCTTGCGCTCGACGCCAAGGCGGCTGCGAGACGCGACGCAGTGGCAGCCGCAAAGGCAGCCGCTGACACGGCGGCGGCGCCTGCAGCGGAAGCGGGCCAGGCGGCGGCGGCGGCGAATGCATATGTATGCGGGTTGGTGCTGCGAGTGGGCAGGCCGGTTCCAGGGGGGCCACTGGTGATGGTGGTGCAGCTGAAGCAGACCCTGAGCAGCATAGGGTGGGTCGGTGACGAGGCGAGCCCGAACGACCCCTCCCTGTACATGGTCAAGGGCCCCTCGAAGGCATGCGCGCGCCCCCTCCATGCCTCCTATCCGCCGGCTGCCCTGAGGTTTCCGCTCGATGGTGATTTGGTTTCAGTGTTCGGGATCGAGCTCGAGCAATCGACGGACCGCATCTGCCTCGCTGTCTGCAGTGAGCCGCGCGTGCTCTGAGCTGTGTGCACCTCGCTTGATCCAGTGGTTGGCGGCGATGCCCAGCGCAAGCCTGGCCACAGCTGGGCCCTGGGCATTGCATCTGTCGAAAGTCGCCCCCTCGGTTGTGGTGCGCCGGGTGCAGGGGTCCAGGGGTCCCCCCAGCAGCAGGTGTGAGGATGCGATGGGGGGGAGGACGCGGCGCGGACAGGCCCAGTCAGACAGGCTGCTGGAGTGTACGCGCAATATGGTGTACGGGCACGACCTCTTATATCCAGCCATGCGGATTCTGCTGCTCAACCCGGAGCTCCCATCTGCGTCTGGCCGTTCGCATGCACGGCTCGCCGCCGCTGCTGGCGCCGGCACCGGGTGACCCCCCGCGCACTCTGCCAGTCCCCCTGCCCAGCTCCGCCGCGGCTGTGAAGCCAGCCGTGACGAAGTCCACCCCATCTCGGAGGCCCTTGCAACGGATCGCTTCGTCCGGAAGGAGGGGGGACAGCGGAGCGCAGGACGGAATCCGGTGAGATGGTCGTTGCAATCCGCTTTCCGAGGGAAGGGCTGACGCGCCGCCGCATACTCGCTGCTGTGCACGGCGCGGGCTGCTGTGATATGATATATTGATAAGAATAAGAGATAACGAATACTCTCATGGTTTTAACCCCCAAGTCAAACCTAAACCCTCGAACGGCTAGTGACAGATGTGACACTTGACACCCACGGGTCAGGACAGACTAGGGGTCTAACCGGGGCCTACACCGGGACTCCCGGGAGGGCTGCCGGGCAGATCTCAGCAATCTATAGTCGAACTACAGTATTTGAAGTGAGGGGGCTCCCGCGCTGCCTCACTTCTCCCCCTTCACCCTTCTCATCCATGTTCAGCGCCGCGGTGGGGTTGTTCTCAGGGGAGGACGCTTTGTGCATGGGGGGCGAGCAGGGGAGACACGCTGCCGCCACATCCAGAAGGCGGAGGTCTGAACTCCATTCAGCAGGAGGTGGTGTCTTCTGCCACCGAGCGTGTGAATGATGGCGAGGCTAAGCTCACCGTCATTCAAGGCCCCCCAGGTCCCCCACCAGAGCCCCACCTGGCCCGTGCGTTTGCTGCAGTGCCCCTCGAGAGAAGGTGCAAGTAAAGTGGTAGCGCGGCAGCTGCGTTGACCAATCAGCATTCAGCTTTGCCACTTGCTCCGCGATACTCCGCCGGTCGCCGCGAGATGTGGTGGGCGGAGGGCACACCTTTCTTTCGCCCAGCTGGTCATGGCAGGTGGATGTGCTGTCTTGACCTCAGCCACTGCAGTGTGGCACATGTGGAGGGTGATCGGCAGGCACTGGCAAGACCACGACGGCGGTGGACATTGTTCGGCTATGGCTGAGTCAGCGCAGCAACAGCGTGCATGGGCCCTCCCTGAACAGCGTGGAGAAGGTAAAGAAGGGCTTGAAGGGTGGAGGGATGTCCTCCTCATCGGGGAGCTTGACGAAGAGGCCCAACATGCACCAGGTCTGCGCTGCCCCCGTGCTGCACTCGAGACCCCTCTCGAAGCCAATTGGAGACCCCTCTCGAAGCCAATTGGATACCCCTTGGGTGGAATTAGTGGATGTAGTGGGCGCGCCGTTGACAAGTGGATGCCCATTGAGTTGAATCTGTGGATGTAGTGGATACATCGCCCCCAAAGGTGGTGGGATAGGGGAGATCAATAACCCAGGAACACTCTGATCCTCCCCCCCCAAAGGTGGTAGGATAAGGGAATTAATGACCCAGGATTACTCTGATACTGGCTCTCTTTATTGCAGTGGGTTACCCCCCACCCCCCTAAAAGGTATGATGGGATAGGGGAAATCGATGACCCAGGATTGCTCTGGTACTAGCAGTCTGTATGGGTCGTGGAAGTCTCTGGGCCCTTGCCGCAGCTTGCTGCACATGCTACACCTCCCCGCTGCTCGTGGCTGCAGCTCCGCGGTGTGCATGGTGGGGGGGAGAGGATGCTGCAGGTGCTGGTGACTGGATATAGCAACATAGCCGTGAACAACATCATGGCAGGGCTTGTGGCGCATGGTGTGAAGGCTCTGCGGGTCGGGCATGGTCACAACATGACAGAGAACACCGCCCAGGCCGCCGCCATGGCGGACCCCCAGTGGGCCCAGGTGACCCCCCTCGCAGCCTATGGCGCCTCACTGGCCTCTGGTTGCCCTTCTATGGAACTCGTCTCTCGGCTGCAAGCCTCCGAGCTCACCATGGAAGCTGCGACGCCGCAAAGGGCAAGAAGTCTTCCTTCTTTCCCGAGCAACCTCTTGCGAAGCGCGTTGCCGTACAGCGACGCTTGACCGTGCTCTGCAGTGCCCCGCCGCGCATTGCTCACCGGTGATGGCAAGCCGACGTGGTGCTGCAGGTGCGCAAGCTGCGGGAGTCGGGCAAATTCCAGCAAGCCACCTCGCTGGAGTACCAGCTCATGGAGGCGGCCATCGACAAGGCGAGCCCACACCCCGTCGGTGCCTCACCTGGAGAGGGGAATGTGCCAGCGGAGGTCGCGTGGGGCGCTTGCACTATGGCGCTCTCCGCAAAAGCAGAAGATGTGGCCGCAGCACGTTGTGCCTGGGAGAACCTTTCTAATCCCACGGGCCACATTCAATCTCTGCGTTCCCTTGTACTCTGCTCTTTGGGAGTCGGGGACCGGTAAAAAACCAGTCCTCGGGCCTCCCAGCCCTTTCGATGCTGCTGCTGATCTCTTGGCGAAGCCGAGCTCATTGGGTCCAGGCGCGCGGCTGTTGTGCGTGAGTGAAATACTCTGTCCAGATGGTGCTGCTCCCAGGTATCTATGTGGTTGGGTTGTGCGTTACGTGCACAGCGGCCAGCTTGAGGCTCTCACTGCTGACCCCTCGCGCGATGAGGTGGGGATATGCCAGGCGGACGTGGTGTGCGCGACATGCGTGACGGCTGGTTCGGAGCTGGTAGGAACGCGGCGGTACACCCGGGTGCTGATGGACGAGTCGACGCAGGCCACGGAGGTCTCCGCGCTCATCCCGATCACCAAGGTGCGCCCCGCGAGGCGCTGCTCGGGGGGCGCCGCCTGGCAGGACGTGGCTTCTGGGGTCCGTGCGCCATGAGTGGAGCGGGCTGAAGGGGAGTGCTGCGCGCACGAGAGGTGCGGTCGAGTCTCAGCTGTCGTAGCACCGTTGATCGAGAGGTGCGGTCGAGTCTCTGCTGTCGTAGCACCGTTGATCGAGAGATGCGGTCGAGTCTCTGCTGTCGTAGCACCGTTGATCTGAAGGGGAGTGCTGCGCGCACGAGAGGTGTGGTCGAGTCTCAGCTGTCGTAGCACCGTTGATCTCGATCAGGGAAGCAGGGAGACTCCGAACATGGCGGTCCGCGGAGCTAGACTCGGTTCAAGGTATAGAAACCTCTTGATTGCATCGCGTGCCAATCAATGCGCCACATGACATGATGTAGTAGTAGTAGTAGTAGTAGTAGTAGTAGTAGTAGTAGAAAATGAAGGGACTGAGAGGACTAAATGTTGGGGATTGAGTCGTAGTAGGAGTAGAGGGTGAGGGGACTGAGGGGACTGAGTGTTGTGGAATGGAGGTCGTCCAAGCCAAAGGGCAGCATCGCCTGATCGGAGTACGCCTGCCCTCGCGCGCAACCCCTCTTGATGCCTCACTATCGTCCCGGGGGGGGGGGCTCCCAGGGATGTCGGTCCCTCGTGCTGATCGGAGACCACTGCCAGCTGCCAGCAACGTTGATGTCCTACAGGTACTTCTTGGCGCTTCTCCCCTCCCGCCATGCCCACGCATGTGCAGCGCAGTCGCCTCCGGCGCCTCTAGCGCCTTCGTTGATGTGGCGCCCGTTTTCACTGCCGTTGCTGCTGTTGGCGGGAGTGCAAGTGGAGAGGAAGGGCGCGGTGCAGGGCTCGGCTGCGAGGACTCGGCCAGAGTCTCTTCGAGCGTATCGTTGATGCCAAGTACCCGGTGTGTCACTGCTCCTGCGCTTGACCACCCATACTCATCCCACTGCCGCTGCTGCCGGCCGCTCATCCCACTGCTGCTGGCTACTGCAGCCGGCAACTTGTTACCTGTCCACATGCGCTGGTGCAACCTCCTCTCCGCTGGCAAGCTCTTTTGCGCTCCATCGCCAGGTCACCTCATGCGTGCATGGCGCCGGGAACTCCCTGCAGGTGACCATGCTTGACGTGCAGTACCGCATGCACCCGTCCATCTCCTGCTTCCCGGCGCAAGAGTGGTATGGAGGACACCTTAGCGACGGCATTTCAGGGCGAGTGCTACCTCTTTCTCCCCCGGGCATCTAATTTAAGCGGCGCCTCCCGACCTGCTTCACGCCTCTTTTTGAGGCGTTCGCGTACACGGCGATCAAATGGAAAGGCGGGCGATTGCAGGGGGTGGAGAGGAGGTCCCCTGGGTGGCATCAGGATAAAAGCCACGCAGATGGTGTAACTAAGAGGTGGCCCGATGGAGCTATCTGATTGGAGCACGTCAAGATGGACCCGCATCAGTGACGAGAGGCACCAACAGGAATCAGGAGGGATCGTAGGAGGGGGGAAGGGGGGCAGGAGACTGCAGGTGCCACCAGAAGGTAGCGGGGACATGAGGGAGATGCATAGGGAGGGTCAGGAGGCCCAGGGGGGTTGGGTGGATGAGTGAGGATTGCCCGGGCTGTCTTGACAGGCATGACCGGCCTACTCCGAAGGGCTTCGCATGGCCAGATCCGACGCAGCCGATAGCCTTCGTCACTGTGAAAGGTACGAAGCCCCCCGGCCGGTCCGTCACGGCCCTCCCTGAAATTACCCGTCGCGGCCCTCCCTGAAATTGCCACCCAAACAGGAGCAACGAGGTGAACTGCAGCCTGCCTTGGGCGCTGCAATCATTGCAGCCCGAGCACCATATCCAGGCGGCATCTTGCACGCCAGCGCTGTGCGCTCTCGCACACCTCATCTACACACCCCCAGCCCACCAATTTGCCCCTCAATTTAACCTCCCCCTCGCTTTATGTGTATTCTGATCCTGCATCCTGAAGCTGTCACCCTTTGCCTTCAATGAGTCGCAAGCAGGGCTCTCCACGCTCGGCCAATGACTGTAATTTATTAAGTCGCAAATAGGGCTTTCCACGCTCGGCCAATGACTGTAATTTATTGAGTCGCAAATAGGGCTGCCCGCGTCGGCCAATGACTGTACTTATTGAGTCGCAAATAGGGCTCTCAGCGCCGGCCAATGACTGTAATTTATTGAGTCGCAAGCAGGGCTTTCCCGCGCTCGCAATGACTGTAATTTATTGAGTCGCAAATAGGGCTCTCCACGCTCGGCCAATGACTGTAATTTATTGGGTCGCAAGCAGGGCTGCCCGCGCTCGGCCAATGACTGTTATTTATTAGGTCGCAAACAGGGCTCTCCGCACTCGTCCGATGCTTTCCTCTGAATCTCACCACACAGATGTCAGTAGGCACAAGGCCACCTTCGCCAGCAGGCTTAATGCATGCCTTGTACAGCCATCATTGCTCTTCCTCCCACCCCGGTGGCTTCCAGACCGTTCTCAGAATGCGCCGGCCCTCTCTCTCTCACTCTCACTCTAGCTCTCCTCGCCACCTGTGCAGAGGCCTGCACCATCTGCCTCCTCACCAGTGAGGCTGCTTGGCAGAGCGCAGAGAGCAGAGAGAGCCACTCAGATGGCAGCGAGCCTTGCGCCGCCGTCCTCACCATATGCAGGCGACCGCCGCTTTCACCTGTACTGCTGTCTGGACAGTGGCAGAACCTTAAGAGTTTGCCTTGCCACTGAGTGGTGGGTGGTATCATGATGAGGCCTCTGGGCGCGCGTCATGCACCGGCTGCTTGAGGGGCTTCTGGCCGCGCGTCATGCACCGGCTGCTTGAGGGGCCTTTGCGCGGGCGCAGTTCCACACATTCCACACATTCATCCAGTCCGCTCTGTGGCAAGTCTCTGAGGCGGGCAGGGCGGGTTGTTGACCTGAGGGCTGCAGGCACGGAGGCGCAGTCTGCTAGTGGATCTAAGTACAACGTTACAGAGGCGCAGCTTTGTGCCAGTGTGGTCCGCACCGTCCTTGCGTCCAGAGAAATCAACCCTGCGGTACCCCCTCGCCTGTCCCCCTGGGCTGGTCCGCGCCGTTCATGCGCCCCGAGAAATCAACCCTTCGGAATCGAATGTGGCTTAGATTCTCCACCCCACAATCTGAATGTGAAGAGCCGGTTCTCTCGCATGTTTCTGGCCGCAAGATTTTGCCTGACCCACTTGACTCGGGAGCGTCTTAGGGCACCTCCCCTCACCAATGTGGGGCTGTGAGGCCCTGCAGCAGCCCGCGTCATGGTCATCACGCTGTGTGCCAAGCCGGTGAGCCAATCATGCGAATGATAAGCTCCAGTCCTCTTCGGTGTGCCAAGCCGGTGAGCAAATCACGAAATGATAACAGTCCTGTGATTGTGCCAGCCCGGTGAGCCAATCATGCGAATGATAAGCTCCAGTCCTCTTCGGTGTACTTAGCTGGTGAGCGTGCAAAGGCTAGTGAAAACCAGTCCTCTTCGATTGTGCCAAGCCGGTGAGCCAATCACAAGGCTGATGGCTCCAGTCCTCTTCGTTGTGCCAAGCGGGGTGAGCCAATCACACAAGTGTTCAAAGCTCAGAGTCCTCTTCGGTGTGCCAAGCCGGTGAGCCAATCACAAAATGATAAGCTCCAGTCCTCTTCGGTGTGCCAAGCCGGTGAGCCAATCATGCGAATGATAAGCTCCAGTCCTCGTAAAGGAATTCAGGGGGGGCTGCCGGGGAGCACAGGACATCGGGGTCATCACCCCGTATATGGGCCAAGTGCAGCAGCTCAAGCGCTTGCTACCGAGCCAGATCTCCGTGGACTCCGTGGATGCCTTCCAGGTGCGGCCTCCACGCCCAGCAGCATCCCCCGACCCCCTACCAGCCCGCCCCGGAGAAGTCATCGAGGCGCCACGCAATGCCATGTCATGCGCGCCCTGCATGCTACCTGCGACCCTCCAGCCTCCTCCCGCAGTGCATCATGAGGGCGCTGCGGCCGCCGCTGGATGCGACCCAGGGCGTCCTCCGGGCCTCGTCGGAGAGGGGAGGGGGAACGGCCTCGCAGGGCATGGAGCGGGAGGTGGTGGTGGTGTCGCTAGTGCGCTCCAATGAGGGCGGCTCCGTGGGCTTCCTGAACGACCCTCGCCGCATGAACGTGCTCCTCACACGGGCGAGGTACTTGCAGCCCCACCTGCGCTATAACCCCCCCCGCGAGCTCCGCGCATCACCGCAGAGCTGGCTCAAGTTCTCTCTGCACTCGCGAAGGCGGCGCGGTCGTCTGCTGGCTCCGGCGCGGTCGTCTGCTGGCTCCGGCGCGGTCGTCTGCTCCCGCGCCGGTCTGCCCAGCTCCACGGCGAGTGCGTCTGCTGGCTCGGCCAGCGGCCCACGTCTGCTGGCTCCGGCGGGAAGATGCGTCTGCTAACTCAGCGCTGCGTGCGTCTGCTGACTCAGCCTTGATCGTTACTGGCTCCAGCCTTGATCGTCTGCTGGCTCCGGCGGGGCCGTCTGCTGGCTCCGGCGGGGCCGTCTGCTGGCTCCGGCGGGGCCGTCTGCTGGCTCCGACGGGGCCGTCTGCTGGCTCCGGCCTGGGTTAGATGGCCATCGCCGAGTGATGAGGGTGCACCTCCGCAGTTGCCCACTTTCCCATACTGCTCCCAGCCCACAACCCCAGCCGTCGCCTCACAGCCGCCGCCCGCCACTGACCATGCACTGTCCTGCTCCCACCTCCCCGGATCACACAATCAACCCCTCCGCCCCCTGCATGCTGTGCTCTTCGGGTTGACTGTCCCATGCCTGCTAGGCCGTGCCACCTGCGACTCGCCTCCTCTCACATGCTCCCCCTCGCGATTCCTGAAGTGCACACGGTGGGCGGCGGGCACAGGCGCGGGCTCATCGTGCTGGGGCAGCCGGCCACGCTGCGCTCCGAGCCCACGTGGGCACATTGGCTGCAGTGGATCGAAGGGCGCAAACTCGTCGTGGATGGCGACACGCTTGCCCAGCAGCCTGCCCCCAGCGCCGCCGCTGCGCCAGGCGCCGCTGCAATCCAGGTGAATGGATGGGGCGGGACGGGGGAAGGCCTGAGGGGTAGATCAGAGGCCCCTGCCTCACCGAGGCCAGCACTGGGGAGGAGAAGGGGCTGGGGGTAGAGGGGTTGTTTAGATCACAGTCCTCTGCCATGCCGGAGCGTGGAGTACCAGGGGCAGCTCAGGGCATCTGAGGAGTCGCGCCGGGGCCAGCTCTGGGGACAGGGGAGGGTAGATCAGAGCCCTGTGCCATGCCGGGGCCAGCTCTCGGGGACAGGAGGGGTGAGTCAGAGCCTCACCATGCCGGGGCCAGCTCTCGAGGACAGGGAGTAGAATAGAGCCCTCTGCCATGCCGGGCCAGCTCTCGGGGACAGGGGAGGGTAGATCAGGCCCTCTGCCATGCCGGGGCCAGCTCTCGAGGACAGGTAGATCAGAGCCCTCTTCATGCACCGAGACCAGGCTCTCAGGTAGATCAGAGCCCTCTGCCATGCCGGGGCCTTCTCTCTCGGGGACAGGAGGGGTAGATCAGAGCCTCTGCCATGCCCCAGACCCAGCTTCCTCTCAGGACAGAGGGGAGTAGATCAGGCCCTCTGCCATGCCGGGGCCAGCTCTGAGGAGTTAGATCAGGCCCTCTGCCATGCCGGGGCCAGCTCTCTCGGGGACAGGGTGAATCAGAGCCCTCTGCATGCAGGAGCCAACTCTCCGGGGACAGGGGGGTAGATCAGGCCCTCTGCCATGCCGGGGCCAGCTCTCGGGGACAGGGGAGGTAGATCAGAGCCCTCTGCCATGCCGGGGCCAGCTCTCGGGGACAACAGAAGTAGATCAGGCCCTCTGCCATGCCCAGGACGGCTCTCGGGGACAGGGGGGGGTGGTCAGAGCCCTCTGCCAGCTGCCGGGCCAGCTCTCGGGGACAGGGGGGGTAGATCAGAGCCCTCTGCCATGCAGGGCCAGCTCTCCAGGAGACAGGGGGGGTAGATCAGAGCCCTCTGCCATGCGGGGCCAGCTCTCTCGGGGACAGGGTAGATCCAGAGCCCTCTGCCATGCCGAGGAACCCAGCTCTCGGGGACAGGGGTGTAGGAATAGAGCCTCTGCCATGCAGACCCAGCTCTCCTTGGACAGGGGGTAGATCAGAGCCCTCTGCCATGCCGGGAGCCAGCTCTCGGGAGGACAGGGAATAGAGCCCTCTGCCATGCCGGGGCCAGCTCTCGGGACAGGGGGGGTAGATCAGCTCTGGGGAAGCTATTATGACAACTAGATTGGACTGTCCGGGTTTTTGTGACTTGCGCGACCTCACCATGGGAGGCGCCCCCACGTGCGATGCGTGGCCTCATCTCAGCCCGCCGGGGTGCATTTCAATGTGGGGGCATAAATTCTGACCGCCCCCCTCCTGTCACACCTGCCCCCACGGATTCGACGGTGGGCAGATGCAGCAGCTGGCGCAGATGAGGATGATGCGGCAGCAGCTCGAGCAGACGGTGCAGATGCAGCAGGTGCTCCACGGGCAAGCTGGAAGGGGCTGGTAGTGCCACTTGCATATGTTCAGATGTGTGAGGGGCGCACAAACGAGAATGGATGGGCAGAGGTGCACACAGAGCACGTGTATGACCAAAGTATATGGCAGAGCGTTGTTCTCGTGGATGTAGGCGGGCAGTTTCCAGCTGCTGCTAGCA
This sequence comes from Cymbomonas tetramitiformis, assembly GCA_001247695.2. Taxonomy (NCBI): domain Eukaryota; kingdom Viridiplantae; phylum Chlorophyta; class Pyramimonadophyceae; order Pyramimonadales; family Pyramimonadaceae; genus Cymbomonas; species Cymbomonas tetramitiformis. The sequence goes on along the minus strand of LGRX02032607.1, from coordinate 36,552 downwards.
GCTCAATTGCGGAGTACATTTTGGTCAAGCGATGTTGATCCAGCTCACTGACATTAAGCGGGGCACCTTCCGCGCACCGTGCGGTGAGAGTCGGGAGGCATTAGTGGGGGAGTGTCGAAGCCACCTCTTCGGTCCTTTCTAAGCACGCCCATGTCCATCTGGCGCCCAGAGTTGCCTCTCCAATCACTCTATTTGCACAGAGTGCTGAGGGTCCCACGATGTGTGTCCCTCGCCCTGCCTCCACTTCTCTGGCCTAACTTCCCTCGGGGTGCTTCCCGCCACGCAATGCGGCCAACTTGTCTGCTCGCAGGTGCAGCTGTGGCAGCAGCAGCAGCCGCCATCCCAGCTGCTGCTGCAGCAGCAGCAACAAGCTGTACTTCTGCAGCAGCAGCAGCAGCAGCAGCAGCAGCAGCAGCAACAAGCTGCACTTCTGCAGCAGCAGCAGCAACAACAACAACAAGCTGTACTTCTGCAGCAGCAGCAGCAGCAGCAGCAGCAAGCAATGCTTCTGCAGCAACAGCAACAGCAACAGCAACCTCAGATGGAGCAGCCGCAGCAGTATATGCAGCATGGCTATGCCGTTCAGCAGGGTCCTCAGGGGTACGCCCTACAGCAGGGGCAGCAGGGGTATGGTGTGCAGCAAGAGTTTGCCTCGCAGCAGGCGCAGCAGGGGTACGCCCCACAGCAGGCGCAGCAGGGGTACGCCCCACAGCAGGCGCAGCAGGGGTACGCCCCACAGCAGGGGCAGCAAGGGTACGCCCCACAGCAGGGACATCAGGGGTATGGTGTGCAGCAAGAGTTTGTCCCACAGCAAGTGCAGCAGGGGTACGCTGCTGAGCAGGGGCAGTATGGGTACGCCCCACAGCAGGGGCAGCAGGGGTACACCACATCGCAAGCGGGGCAGGATGGCATCCTGGCAGACAACCCCACCCCAGGCCGCCCCCAGGTGCACCGCTTGCTGGCAGGGGTCCGGGCTCTGCTACCCCTCGAGGCCAGCGGAGGTTGGCCGGCAGTGCAAGGACCGCTGCTGCAACTGGTGGTCGGAGAGGCGGACCCGTCGGTGCTCGCGATGCTCCGGGTGCAGCACGGATGGGACGGCCACCAGTTCTCTCGCTCGAGGTGCTCCCCCTGGAGGCCACGTTGCTCCCTCGCCCAAAGCAACTGTCCGATTCGGGCGCGTGCTGTGATGCGTCGTGTCCATCCAGCACAGAAGAGCGTGGGGACGGTTGCGGCTTGCTCCGTGTCACCCAATGATATTCGTGGGGAGCACTGTGGTGCCCACATTTGGAATCGCGCTGCGTTCCCTTTACATTCCAGCCATCAGTGCCATTCTGACGCGCGACATGCTTCTGCCCCAGGGGGGTTGGGCACCCCCTTGGAGTGGCCATCGCTTGCGGTGTTTGGTATATGCAGCAGGGTTCAGGCTTCTTCCGGAGAGGGTGCGTGTCGTTGGATTGGTTCCTGTGGCTAGGATGCCCGGGCGCTTCAGGATATGAGGATGGCCTGGAACCTACGAAGCAAAGGGGAGGCAGAGGTTCCACAGGCGTCTGCACGTCTGAGCTTCGCGTCGTAGTCTTGCGCATGTCTGAGCTTCGCGCCGTAGTCTTGCGCATGTCTGAGCTTCGCGCCGTAGTCTTGGCATGTCTGAGCTTCAAGTCGTAGTCTTGCGCATGTCTGAGCTTCGCGCCGTAGTCTTGCGCATGTCTGAGCTTCGAGTCGTAGTCTTGCGCATGTCTGAGCTTCGCGCCGTAGTCTTGCGCATGTCGCCTGGCATCAGCGAGGGGGTGCCTCTTTCTCCTTGTGAGAGGCCTGATGTGGTGGTCGGACCTTCGGGCGCTCCTGCCATCACTGGTCCGCAGAGCGCGGTGTGGTGGTCGGACCTTCGGGCGCTCCTGCCATCACTGGTCCGCAGAGCGCGGTGTGGTGGTCGGACCTTCGGGCGCTCCTGCCATCACTGGTCCGCAGAGCGCGATGTGGTGGTCGGACCTTCGGGCGCTCCTGCCATCACTGGTCCGCAGGGCGCGGTGTGGTGCTCAGCCACGGCCTCGCGAGGCTCTTGCAATCTGCTTCCCTACAGTGGGGACTTGATGGCTAGATCCTGGGTTTTGCACCTCACACTCACTCGAAGTGAGGGTGCTGACCCTTTGCGTCTGCTGGTTCCATGCCGGTGGCTGTGCTCCCATGCCGCCTAAGGGTACAGGAGGGCTGCGCCATATACTCACACAAAAGATCAAAGGCTCAAGCGCGCTTCTTTGAGGCGCTTTGAGACATTTTGAGACATTTTGAAACGCTTTGAGACATTTTGAGACATTTTGAAACGTTTTGAGGTATTTTGAGACATTTCGAAGCATTGTCCGAATTCTTGCAGCTCCGCAGAGATCAACGCCCTTTTAGCCATGCTGGGTTATCTCACCCCGTCTGTGTTTATGCAGTCCCCGTGCGCAGCCCGTTTGCTGAAATTACCCTCTGCCAAAACCTCCTTGAACTCGCCATCCAAGGCGCTCGAGCCAGGCTCCATCTGCCGTGTCTCTGAGCAGCAGTCAGCTAGGCTGGCGTCGCTGGTGAGCAGAGAGGCGCGGCTGAGGGCGGCGAGAAGACGGCTGCATTGCCTGCAACCCGCGCTTGGTGCGAAATGCGGCGATCACCCTCGAATCTGCATGCGGCGTTGAAGCTGGCGCTGACCAAAGGCGGGTCTCCGCTTGACAGGGGGGTGCGTCTCGAGCTGCTATTGGACGACCTTGAAGAGCTGGGCGAGATGGAGGCGCCAGCTCAGCAGACTCACCCGCAGCCACCGTCGAGCATGCAGCAACATCAGCAACAAGCAGCTCAGCAGCCGCAAATCCAGCTGCGGCAACCAGCGCTCCTTCAACAGCAAACGCAGCATCAGGAGTCCCAGCAAGTGCAGCAGCAGCAGCAGTACCGAGAGTTCCAGCAGCTTCAATCTCAGCCATTGCACGATCGTTTACAGCCGCAGCCACAGATGCAGGCAACCGGATGGACCAATCATGCGCACGCGCAGCAGCCACTACAGCAGCAGGAACAGCCAATGCAAATTGAGGAAGGGCCCAGTGCACCGGGGGGCGGAACGGTCGGCATGACGGACATGCTGCAGCAGCAGATTCTGCAGCAGCGGGAGATGGCGATGCAAGTGATAGAGAAGCGCCGCAAGCAGCAGGAAGAGGAGCACCGGCCACAGAGGCAGCAGCAGGTGGAGCTGTTGGAGCCACGGCCGCAGAAATCAGCACCAGCGGCGCAAGCGCCGGACAAGGAGAAAAGCACAGCAGGTGACCACTGCAAGGCAGCTTGGTTCCTGTACAGAGCGCTGACAGTGGCGTGGGGGCTGCAGGGAGCCTTAACTTGCGAAGGCCCTGCTGGCAGTAATAACTTACCAACATGGCACTATGGCTGTACCGTTTTCGCTGTCCTACTCCAGTCATGTGATGGAGCCATTTTGAGGGCGCAGATGTACGGCTGAGATGAGGCCACGTCGAGGGGTGCTTTGTTGCAGTGCAGCATCGAAGCTCGTATGGATGATATGCCATGTATCCACTTGCATTTTCGAAATGGTATGTATGCCGCTTGGATCATGTAACGAAGGATGTGTGGTCAGGTCGCAGTTCCAATAGACTGATGCTGATATGATGGAAGTGCTTTCGGGACGCAGATATAAATGTAGCAGAAGAGGAGGTTGTTCGGACTGCGCTGGACGCAGCCGATCCCGATGCTCTTATTCCCGAGTGGTCCTGGTTGGCTGTGCACGCTGGCACTGCGCAGCTCACAGTGGAGGTGCCGGACATGGAGCTCCAGGGCGTGCAAGTGGCTGCACGAGAGCTTCCCGTGGCAATGCCCTCGCTGCAGGCAAGGGTAGGGGATGTCAAGAATGAGGTGGCCGGCCGGCTCGGCCTACCCTCAAGCAAGCTTCGATTGAGTCGGTGCGGAGGCGGGTTCCTACGTGACGGCGACAGCCTAGCATACTACAATCTTGGACTTACTGAGCGCCTGAGCCTGAGCGCTGCCATTAAAACGCGTGGTGGGAAGAGGAAAAAATAGGAATGCAATTTATGATTGTGATGGCACTGTGCTGTTGAGGCGGGGAAGAGTAGCGAATCCCAAGTCCTTTTAATCTGTGGGTTGTGGACTATGTATGCGCCTAGTGAGCGCCAATAGGGATTCCTCAGAATATATGGCATCGTCATCGCCTCTTATATACACGTTGGGCTGATCAATATACTGCACATACCTTACTTCTTCAAACGTAATGTTTGAGTATAAGTAACCAGTTAGGCCAACGAGGACTCATCACTCGTCATCATCGTTCTCGCCCGATTTGTGTATGTATGTATTGGTATATATAATGTTGTAGAGCATATCGTGCACTGTTAGTTCTACACTTATTATATCATACAACTTATATCAAATTCCATCCCTATAGTGCATTATATTTGCCTCGATTGCGCGCGTATACACGTTCAGAAGTACCATGTGACGCTGCATCTGAGAAATCTTGATATGTTTTTTCCCTCAACCTGCTGTCCAAAGGGAGTGAAATAATATTCCAGAAAATAAGATACATGCTACCACATTCGCAAAATCGCACTTTTGATATTTTTTCATTTCTCTACATATGAATATCATGCTATGTAGGTAATGGAGGAATTTCCGAGAGAAACCTGCAGATTGTGTTTCGGGGTGATCCTCCGAATGGTTTGACAGTAATAATAACATTAATTGTCGGAACAGTTTGATAGCACGATGATACTATATAACTCCAACAGCGGTCACTATGAGGTGGGCTGGATGCTATAAGAAATGATTGGACAAAGACCGTCAGAGAGCTTGTCCAGCTCTCTATAAAGTAACTGTGTCTGTTCGAACGATTCCCTTATTCGGTTGTCCTACTGCTTGTAGCAACCATGTGTGGCGCAGCTGTACCGTGCTTACTTTATTGATTTTAAATGTAAATAATTATGGAGGAAAAAATCGTCTTTTGAAACGTAAATAGGCTTTAAAATTAAATAATTCTTCCCTGATAGGTTGCGAAAAAAAATAAGGTAAATAATTAAATATTGTGCCATACACATAATTACAACAAATTTAAACAACAAAGTATTAAATATATAATTCCGATCTCGCCCCTCAGCGCGAAAACAAACAAAGTGACAAAATAACTGGAAACTGGTCACTCTCTTCACCTACACGGCAGGTATGGCTGGCGGCTCAGGACATGAGGGAGAGCTTTGTTTAATCTGCAATTTTCTTCCGACAGAATGCCGATGTGGCAAAACAACGCTCGGGGATATGGCCAAGAAGCGCAGGTCACTCGAGAGGCTTCAACAGGCCTCCCTCCTCAGCTTTGGAGTCAAGCGAGGGGTTCCGGCAGCATCAGTGAACTCAGACCCGACCGTTCTCCGACCCGTCTCGGCACGTCCTAAGCGTAGTGCAAGAGAAAGATTCCTAGGAATAGGAGAACGAGTTTTAAGACAAGTTCTCAAGAAGGGCGCTGGACGGTAGCTTGAAAACACGCAACGAACTTTCGTACTGCCGGTATCCATTCTTTACCGTATTGTATACTTGTACTTTTGAATAATTCTCTGGGTCAATTGCACCGATATAGAAAAAAAAAGCAAAACAAAATAATTAAATATAGGACATATAATAGTGTGAACAAACAAACAAAGTTCACAAATTAAGTAATTGTCGTATAATTATCTGTACTCCTCGAGTTAGAACAAACAACTTTAAAAACAATTAAATGATTAAATCTGGGGGACCAACAAACTTAATTAAATAGTTTATTGCGGCTCATTTTCGGAATTAAAATCAATAAAGTAAGCACGGTAATCAGTCATAAAATATCGGGCGTGACTGATGGTTCCTTGAACCTGGAATCTCCGAACTAATTCTTCAACGATAATTCCGATGTGCCAGTCATTCTGACTCAAAACTCGTGCACAGTATCCCGCCGGTTTAGCTTTTCCACAATTTATGTGTCGTCAACCCCTACAGTCGTGGCCAGTTTCCCACCACTTCCTTCCGGCCTTCCACTGTCATCAGGTCAGGTCTGGGATACCATCATAATCGGGCTGCTGCCATCAGTCGGGTGTGGAATACAGCACGATCATGTCATCCCCGTCATACTGTCATGGTCGCGCTGCTGTCATCGGGCTCAGCGTCATCACGGCATGCGTCATCCTGTTTTCCGACGCACGGACTCGCGAGTGTTTGTTATGCTCGTTCGCCCTAGCAGAGATTTGATAGCGTGTCCCTATCTGTGCAGCCCAAATCCGCACGGGTCTGTCAAAAAAAATCCCGGTCCTTCCAGCTTCCCTATGCACCCGTGAACATCTGTGCACTCTTTATCAGCATCGTTTACCACCCTCCCATGTGCTCGTGTACCTGTGATGAATAAGATATCCTTTAAGGTAATATATTGTATGTATATGTGTGCCAGCTCTTTGCAAATTGTCGAGAACAAGAGCACCAAACAGCATAGAGATTTTCTTCAAACATCTAATTTTGCGTGGAGGTGTGCTAGAACACATGCACGCCTCCAATTGGTAAAATGTCCCCGTTTCCAGACCCGAGCCAGATGACAACTACCATAATCACCTATGGGAACCTCTGTGTAAGGGTAAGCATAAGCTAAGCCTTGCACCGATTCGGTTCTTTAATATTTGACGCCCAAGATCTCCCAATTTGCCTAGGTAAAATATTTGAAGTGTACGCTGTGACACCACTAGCAGGCAACAAAGGCTTTCATGCAAATGTGTGTGCCGGCAACAACATTGGAGTTTTACTTTTACCATTCTGTGCATGTACATGTGTGTACAGATAACAAAGTTCCAGATATATAGATGGGACTTGTTTTCACAGTGAAAATCCTTAATTTGAACAATAGTAGGCATTCTCGTGTCATGAGTCAACACTCCTCACCTTGTGGGGAAAAAAAGAGAAAACAGTCATTCTTCCTGAGTCCCTTGGCATGCTAAAATAAACAGACAAAACCTCCGAAGTCTACACTCTCAAGCATCACTATGTCGAAAGGCTGAAGCCGCCCCCTGTGAACCGAGGCTGATTCGGGTTGGGAGGTGCAGGTTTAATTGCAGATCCATCTTCCCCCCCATATGCTCCATCCCGGCCCTGCTGCTCTTTTCTCTTCTGTTCATAATAGCGCCTCTTCATGTCTTGCAGGTCTCGCGTCAGCCGCTCAATCTCATATTTGTATTCGTTGACCTGGGCCTGATACATGTTCAGCTCACTTGCCATGGCCTTCATTTGCCGCGTTTTCTCACGCAGATTTTGCTGATAAACACTGAGCTGCTCCGCCACCTCGGGCCCGGGCTGACGTGCAAGGATGTTTTTGAGCTCAATGTACAATTTCTCCTTCTCCTGAATGAGTAGATCCTTCTCAACCACTTCCTCTGTCTTTGCAATGAGACGCTTTTGCAAGGTTTGAATTTTCTGGATCATCTCGTATGTAGAGGGATCGCTTCCTTCGAGCTTACGCCATCTGTGCACATTCAGGGGGTTCTCGAGCTCTTCTGACAGCGCCTTCACCTTTGTGCGCTCCTGCACACATCGCGGATGACACCCCTTGTTATCTCCTTTGTTATATATGTCTTATTTGGGGCACATGCAGATGAGCTAACTAGCACACTTCACAGAGTTGGGGCATCACATGAACTATGACTTGAGGTTGTCCACTTTCACATACAAGAATTCAGGCCAAAGAGAAACTGGATGTTACCTGTAGAAGTTCTCTGCCCAAGTGATGCACCTCACGCTTCAGCACGTCAATGTTAGAAACACTGTTCTTCAAAATGCTGAGCTCGCGCTTCAAGTCATTCAGTTTAATTTTGAGCACCCGTATCTCGTTCAGGCGATCACGGTACTGTATCTGTCCCTTGTTGAGTGTCGACTGCTGTATTTTTATTTTCTCATACAACAGCGCCAGCTCGTCGTTCCGGCGGATGAGCTGTGTTCCCAGGATGTCACGTTCATTGATAACGATGTCATATTCTTTCTTTTGGCGGAGCCGCTCCTGATCTGCCTCGTTAATGATGTGGTTGAGTTTCTCAATCTCTGCCTTTTGGCTTGCGATGGCTGACTCCGCCTCTTTGATTTGCTGACGAGCCTTGTTTAGCTCGAATCGCAGTGACTCCTTCTCTTTCTCCACCTTCATATGATCGAAGTGTTCCTTCACGAGGGCAAGATCTTTCTGCCCGATCTCTTCCTTCAGCTGCTCAATCTGATGGTTCATAATCTTGAACTTACGTTTCATCTCTTGGATCTCATCCTGTGCCTCGATGAGATTCTTCGAGTACAAATTACGATCGGACCGAACTGCCTCGTACAGGTTCTGCTGCTGTTTCAGCTTGTTCTCACCCTCAGCAATCTTCTTCTGCAGGTCGATAATGGCCATTTCTCGCAGCTTCACCTCCTCAAGGGCTTGCAAGTACTTTGCTGTGGCGTCACTTGCCTCAGCACCATATTTCTCCCGTTCTTTCTCCAACTGATAAATCATCTTTGCTTGCTTCTGAGCCTCCACCTTATACCTGATGGACAAAAACATAAGAGTGCAGTCTTCAAACTGCTTTCGATGCCACAGTTTTATGGGACCTATGAGAAACATAGGTTTCATATATTGCATATAAACCACATATGTGCTAAGATAAGGACTCGCCCCAAAACAGGAGCTGCTTGCCCTCGGAAATCGGTTGCATACAAGCAAAGAACAGGATTTACCCATTCGGGAAGGAACGACATACCCTTGGATCTCCTGCTCGAGATTCTTTTTGGTGTTCTCGTTGATCTTCACCAAATCCATTTGTCGCTGGGTAGCGTTCTCTGCCTGTGTCTTAAGCTTGTTCAGAATGTCCCTCTCACGCATCAGCTCCTCCTGCTTCTTCCTCTCTGCCTCACTGGCTTTGCGCCCCATCTCGATCTCACGCTCGAGAGTGGCAATGTCACCCTTGAGCTCACTGCGCTGCTTCTCCAAGTCCGCGCACTGCCTCTCCACAGCTTTCAACTTGTTCAAGGTGTTCTCTCGCACCTGGCAGTGAAAGAGCCAAGATTAATCTTGTTTCCATCTCCTCGGGCAGATACAGTCACGCACTGTAGAAACACCGAGCCCAGCTTTGTACCAAAGCCGAAGAATTCCAGTGGAATCAAAGTACACTCTACTGCCGAAACATTAACAGATAAGTAACCCTTAAATGAGAACAACAAGACTCCCGTTAGATTCCACCCGTCGTTCGGCTCAAAATCTTGGTTGGGGGTTACCTTATTCACACGCATGGCCTCCATCTTGATAGACTGGATCTCATCTTCCTTCACCTTCAGCTCTACCTGCTTTTGAGAGTTCTCTGCGAGAAGCTGCGTGTTGGTGTGGATCTGCTCCTCAAGGTCGTGGTGCAGCTTTTGCACTTTCTCGTTAAGCGCATTGTACTCTTTCTGCGCCTTATCGGTAGATGCACGTTGCTCCTTCAACATCTGCTCTAAGCGCGAGATTTGATCCTCTCCCTGCAAACAAGAACAAGAACCATCGCCATCAGCGGTCGAATCGAACATCAATCTCGAGGTCGTAGTTCACAAATCACTCGATCTTGACATGCATGAAACAGTGTGTTCGGCTCTACGTTCCACATCGTACAGCCGGCCAGGCTTCCGAAGCCGCTGCGTAGCGTCGAACTTGAGTAAGGTTACGATAGAACCTGAATGCAAGTGGTGGAGGTCTGGCTCTTGAACTTGGCTTTCCATGCTATCTTAATAACCCAGCTACCTTCGTGCTCTCAAAAACTATTACAGTAGCGTACATATGTTTTCGGCGTGAGACAGGCTACGAGTGCATCTATCTGGAACTGCTTATTTGCTATAGAGAATTACTTAAACCACGTTCCCGTCCCAAGTGGAAAGCAGGACTAGCCTTCCTCTCAAAAGAAGAGCACCAAGGAACACGTCATCATCCACTGTGATGGAGGCAGGTTACGGTCACAATCTCAGATACGCCCCGACGACGGAGAGCCGGGCCGCACACGCACCTGAGCAACAAGAGACTGCTTCATCTTGATCTCCTGGGTACGCTGCTCAAGTGTGGCCTTCAGCTCCTTCATCTCCTTTTCCATTCGCTCTTTCTTCCTGAGTTCACGTTCACCCTCTGCCTTCTTCGCGCTGATGGAATCCCTGAGCTGGTGAATCTCATTTTCTAGGTCTAGCTTCTCTGCCTCCGCAGCCCGGATTCTCTCGTGGTATTCCATACCCTCGTTACGCAGTTGCACAATTTGGTTCACCTGCGGATCCCGCACACACCAGTGTCACGCATAAAACTCCGTAGCACACTAAGCAAAGGCGGCACTTGTCGAGGAATGGTGTCGTGCGCTCGCACGTGTTCTGCTGAAACGGCAGAGCGCAAGCGAACGAAAACACCGTGGAATAATCAGCTCCGCTGGTTCGGATTGTCGGGTCCTCTTGCCATATCTCTCGTGCAGGCCTGGAGTGCCCCTCACTTCACCGGAGCCGGACGCACTGCGAGAATGGCCTTCTATATTTGCCGCCGCGGGAATACATCATGAGATTACTTTTGTCAGTCATAACTATCCGAGGCCAAAAGACCTTCCCTCCTCGCAAGAAATTGCACGTTTCTCCTACAGCACTGCGGATGTTTAGTCGACACAAGGGTGCCGAGGGGAAAAGGGCCGGGGTATGAGGCGTAAAGCTACTCCCTCAGTACAATTACTGCTCCTCGCCCCCATCACGGACCGGACTGGCTAAAGGTGTCAGTCATCGGTGACACAAACGCGAAACCTATGCGGCGAGTGGACAGTTGGCAGTTTATCCAGCGCCTTGAAAGCAAGCGGCAAGGAACCCTGACAGAATCTGCTTGACGCTCTTACAGAAATCCATACTTTAAAATTTGCATACGGTGCACGCTAATCAGCTTGGGTTTACCTGCTGGTCCCGCTCCTTAATAAGGTCCTCCTTTTGCTTGAGTAACTCATTCACCTGCACTTGGCACACGCACCGGCATTAGACACCCATAAAACTACTCGCAGTCCCTGACGATATTTCATTTGCGTGGTCACCTGTAAAAAGCAGGCTCGATTCCGCAGCAAGATGCGTTGACTAACAGTCCGGTGGGCCTCAGTCTTTGACGTCATCTCACCAGGCTCGGTGGGCGGGGCGCAGTGCACAAGCGAGCCAGTAAAGCTTTGACTCGTTCCAGGACAAGCCTTGCCATCAACACTGCTATAAGGAACGGCCACGGAACAAACAGTCGTTCTACCGAAATCTCCGAGCCCGAATCAGCACGCTCGACAACTGGGTTGACTGGGCGCTTGGAAGCCGACAAGGAATTGTCACGAGGGCAGAGGCAAATAATCCTTACGCACAACTATTGCACGAGCACTCGCTCTGTTAAGGCTGCATTTGCAGCTCCTTGAGCGCCAGGTTCTACAGCTGAATAGATTTTATCTCACACTTGCACGTGGACTGCACTTTACGGCTCTGGCCTCGTGTGTCGCACTTCTAGAGAGCGTCACAGGAACACGCTCGAATGTAACTCATCTCATAAGACACACACTCGCACAAGCACGCACGCACACACACAGGCGTTCCTTGAGGAACGCCAACTCAGCCCAGCTCACCAACACCTCGGCAGTTGAAATAAGCCTGCAAGAGCAAGGCGGGGCCAAAACGTGGAACCACAGTGCACATTGAAAAGAACTCATATATATATATATGTGTGTGTATGCATATATATATTGAAGGATGCAAAGAGAGCGGGCGTATATCTGCGAATAAGGAGCCAACAACAGGAGGTAGAGAGCACTCCCGTGTCTGCATGCGGAGCAAGAGGGTAGTGGGACTTGAAGCTCCAACGTACCGTGTTCTCCTGACCCAAGCTCAGGCCAGCTCCCTGCTCAACGAGTCGGCTCAAGTTGGCAATCTCCAATTTGAGTTGCTGGATGGTTTCCTTTGCGCGCGCTTCCTTTTCGTGACTAGCGTCAACCATTTTCCATGCCTTCTCAATTTCCTTTTTCAACGCGGCAATAGTAGTTTGGTCTTCCTCGCTCAGCTTCAGCGCGGTCTGTACCTTCGCAGCATTAGCTACAATTTCGGCGTTGAGTTCTCGACATTTCTTGATTAGACGCTTCTCGCTCTCTGTTCGCTCCAAGCCCGAAAACTCGTGCGTCGTCAACAAACGAAACTAGTTGAAACAAAGCGACCATTCACTAAAAAAAAAAGTCATATACTGAGGGCTCAATAACTAAGCGGTGGCCGAAATGCTCGGGAAAACAAATATGCAGCCTTCGCGGTATTTTTAGCAGACGCTAAGAAAGAAACAGGACAAGCACAAGGAATGAAGAGGTCATAGCAATCAATGTAGACACAGACTATGGCAAGACCTTAAATAATTATTTCCAAGAACCTTACCGTGAGACTTTTTAAGAGCGCGGTGAAGCTTCTCATATTCAACACGGAAGCGCTCAAGGCTCTTATCGCCCACCAGTTCTTGCAGCACCTGAAACAGGGTCACACATCCACCCCCGCCAGTAAAGAGAAGCTGAAAATGACAAGGAAAATATGAGCTAGAAATATAATTTGCCTGTGCATCAGCGCTCAAAACTCGGCCCACCAGCAGAGCCCCGCGCATCAGAATCAACACAGACTTGAGCCGTGTCCTGCTTCGACCAGGAACGTGAAACACTCCGTTTCAAACACAGATGTTAGGGAAATAATTCTATCACATTTCATCATAGGGAAGATTAGACCTCTTGGAAGTCTCGCTCGAGTGCTTCAAACGCTTTGGTCTCGAAACCTGCGCTTTCCAAAGCATCCTTGTCGCCTTTCGCGTCACTCGCCATCTGGAGTTAGGTTCCTGAATATCACTTCGTTTTTCTCCAAAGACAAGTGAGAAGTAAGGATATTGGCTTTACAATCTAGTGACCAACATATGCTTATTAGGCCATTTCCAGCCGAAGCTACTTTTCAGTCGAAGCGGACGCTGAGAAATAGTCGCAAACGACAGGAATTGATTTATGATTAGCAACGTTTTGTGTTGAATCACAAATGTGTCATAATGGCATAGGATCGCGATCGGCCGATTTACAGAAAACAAACGATCTCGATGCAAGATGGGCAAATTTACTAATTTAGCAACCGAAGAGGAAGCAAAGATGCGAACGAATGGAAATCGAAGAAATCGAAATGACAAATCGAAATGTATAATAGAGCTCTAATTATAATAATGTTGACGATGACGGTCACAGACGACACGAGTTCACGGGAGATCACGATCACGAGAGTCAGCGCTGTCATTATCGGTGACACATAGTCGATAATGGGCCTCATACGCCATACGATAGTCAGAGTGCAGAGTGAGAGTCATAGTCATCAGACTTCAGGGTGAGAGCGCAGAGTCAGACGACCGCGACCGGCCGACCGCGACGGCGACGACTGAGACCGCGACCCCCGAACCGCACGAGAGTTGAGAGTTCGGCGCGGCGCGGCGAGGCGACAGACGAGGCGCGGCGTCCACTGTTGAACTCATGAACTGTATTTTGATAGTTCATACTGTTATCTGACTTAGCTCCGGCTCCGTAGAGCTACCCTAGCTACCCCCTAGCCAGGGAACATATCAACGCCCTATGGCCGGTCTGTGGCCGTACGATGAGGGCCGTGGCCGAGGTCTGGCCGAGAGCCGAAATCGGTATTGGCCGTACGGCGTTTGTGGCTTGAAGGGCCCAAAAATTGGGTGGCCAAGCTGGCCGAAGGTGGGCCGTGACGATATTCGATCGATAGGCGACTGTGGATATTCGTGGCCGAACGATCGAACGCCTTGGCCGAAGCTTGGCCGACCAACCGGAGGTCTTAGAGAATATTTCGTTCCTACACACTTGCTACTTGTAATGAAAAGTGCGTACGTACAGTCCCCAACGCAAGCCGACGAAAGTCTTATGGTCACTTGATCAATCCGACGTGCATCCTCACTTGACTTTCGGACGATCTTTGCTGAAATCTGTATAGGCAGCCCTGACTGGGAGTCCCGGTCAGGCCCCTATGACCGATCCCTAGGACCAACACTGGACTGCTGACTGATCTGTAGGTTCGTACTGTGACACACGCTGTGTCACAGGTAGGCTAGACTCCGAGACCGTCCGAGACCGTTCCGGGTATATCTAGCTTAGGGTTTATTTATCTTATACAGTTTATCCACACGAGTACGGGACTTTCTGATATCTATCTAGTGTACTTGGATATTCCGGTAGGTCGTGGCCCCATCCACGTTTATTCCACTTGCTATCTTGGCCATGATTGGCTAAGCAGCCGCTTGAAGAGGTGGTGCGCACTTGCGCGTTTGGGTGCGACTAGGATTTGGACATGATTTTACGGTAGACGTCTTTTACGGCTGCGAGTCATGGGCACCGCGCGTTGCTATTGCTCGGTTTTGGCAATGTTCATTTGCGTTATTCTACCTGCACTGATCCCGCTGGTTCACGTATTTTGGGCTGGTGCTCCGGACACCTTCGACCACACCGACATTTGCAAGTGCCCCACGCTCTTTTCGCCGCTCCGCGCGTTCTGCCGTTACGTCTTCACTCCATTTCCGCCACAACACCCACACGTGCAGCCGCGCATCATCTTTTCTCTGGCTTTCTACAGTATGGCGGCATCTACACGAGCTCGTAAACGCCTATTGAGGGACTCCGACTTGGACGCCTCAATACGGCTTCTGGATGCGGTTCGGGACACTCCGACCGCTAGCACCCCACCTGTGGTGCCCCCTGCTACTTCCAGCAACACCGACGCTGCTGTCGCGTTGCGGAAGCACCTGGTCGACCAACATGCCACGGTTGACGCGGTGTACAAGGGGCGCTTGCATCGGGCTTGGGCCAAGGGTATCCGCGAGGATATCCTTGGTTCCAAGAAACATCATTATCGTGGTACCGACGACACCGACCGCCTCTCCGAGTTGGTGGTGCAGCTTCGGACCGAGTTTGAGTCCGCTGGGCTGGACTTGGCCCCCTTTGACCTCGACGACCCCACCTCTCTGGTTATCGAGAAGGTTAATGGGCTCCTCTATGACGTCTTGGCCCTCGTCGTGGAGCGGAACTCTGTGGCCGACACCTGGCTTCGGGGTACGGACTCTTCGGCTGACCGAGATGGACGTCGAGCTCTCATCGACATCATCAAGGGGAGCGTGCCGGCAGCCCTGCGCGAGAGCCACCAGCAGGAGCACGCGGCGCTTCGTTATCCCGCGGGCGTTGACCCGCAGCCGATCTTGGCTCGTGAGCAACGTCTGGTGCGGGATAACCGCGCTCCGACTGGCGGCCCACCGACGAGACCCGCAAGCTCTCATTGTACAACCGCCTCGACCCGATCTTCTACGCGGCGGTGAAGGTGCGTTATCCGCTTGCGGGTGACCTCGGCGGGGTTACTCTCCGCTCGCTTCAGGCTCTCGTCGTACGTGGCCATCTTCCAGGCATGGGCACAGTCGGACGAGGGGGCGTCGGCACGTGAGAAGCAAGTGCTGGGGATGGACGGTAAGCCCTCCGCTCTGGTCACGTTGTGAGATATATAGCTACGGGTATATATCGGGTTACAGTCAGAATGCTTTCACTTTCGGTGTTTGCATAAGTCAGAATAAACATAAGATAGTCTCGGCTTTATGCCGGAAACCCTAAACCTGTGACACCCGTACTGTACGGAGTACTAGTACAGATAACAGGAAGTGACACACGGTGTGTCACATCCAGCACACCACCCTGGACTATTACGGAGGAAGAGTTAGGGTGGAGCAGGGTTGTTGCAGTTAGAAAACACACCATCTCAAGCGGTGGAAACAATTCTAGAGGGGGCCTGTGCTCTTGGCCAGGGCGGTCCCAAATCTCTAGCTAGCCGTGCACACAGGGAGGCATCTTGGCCTTGAAGCTGATCTAGCAGGGCTACTAGCAGTCACAGAGCAACTCTAGCCACTTTGAAAGTGGTCCACAAAGCAGAGTTCACTGTAGAAGTTGCCGTTGTCAATCTCAAAGTCCAGATTGAAGAAGTCAAAAGTGTCAAAGTCCAAAGAACCAGAGTCCAGATTGAAGTTGTCGTCGGGGTCAGCGGGTCCAGAGTCCAGAAAGGCGGAGTCACGGAAGAAGTCCATTGCGCAATTCTGATAATTGAAGTACTGCCCGGACACCACCGCCCGTGGAGCAATCTCCACGCCACAAAGTGCGGAGGCGGTGACGGTGTCGAGCAAAGCCATGCTCACACACATGAACAGAGCCGGCAGTGCCGCTGCCGTGAGGAGACTGCCAATTGACGGTGCCCGGACACCACCAACCCGTGGAGCGGGTGGCGGTGTGTCCACATGCAATTCCTCGTCGCCAGACTCCGAGTCAGCCACGCTAGCCGAATCATGCGTGGAAGAAATGTACGGAGGCAGGGGGCTGAAGGATTGAATTGAAACCTGTGGCTCGGGCTCGAAGAAGCCCAATTTCACAGGCATGCCGTCCATAAAGGACTGCTCGAAGGGGGTTTCGTTGTCGACGAACTGCTTCGGGAAGATTAGCGCGTTCTCGTCGTTGTCGATCGTCAATTGCGGCTCGGGCTCCGCGATGCTCTCGTCGATTACGGCGGGCGGGGCCGTGCCGAAATGAACCATAGGAAAATGCTGCGGGGCCGACTCAGCACCACCGGCTACCTGCTTCAGCTCACGGAGAGCCGTGCGCGCCTCGTGCACGCGGGTAGCAAGGAGAGAGGTCGGAGAAGGCTTCAAGCCCGCGTACTGTGCCCGAAGGCCAATGTTGATGTCGTCCGCGAAGGTGAAGGGCTCTTCGTCGTGACGAACAACAGGTTGATCATGTTGTCCACAAAGTCGAGCGAAGGTGGCGTCGTCCTGGGCGTCGAAGGCGGCCTGGAACGCGGACACAATCTCGTCGCTCTCGTCGGCAGTCACCAAGTCGCACTCCGCGCATGCCATGTCGTCCGTGGGGCAATTCGCGGTGTCGTGGAAGTGTCCAGGAGGACAACGCGCGCACTCAGGGACGAAGGCGGAGGAGGCTACGTGGAAGGAGATGTTGTGGGCGGAGTTCTTCTTGTAGTGGTTCTGACTCCAATTCCCGTCGGCCTTGAGCGGGCTCGCGGCGAAGCGGAAGCTCTTCCGCGCGCCATAGCCCCCAACACGATTGCTCCGTCCATGGAACTTCCCATCGTCCCTCCTGTTGCGCTCATCCCGCCAACGTGAGGGCGGAAAGGAGACACCCCGCTTACCGCCAGGCTGCTGGCGGTGGCGGTGAGAGTCAGCGAATCCAGAGAGAGGCTCGTCGTCCTTCGCGATTGAGTCCTTTAGCGTCACGAGGGTAGAGGTGGCGGCCTCCAATTGCTTCTCGAACTCCTTGATGAGGCTCTTAACGTCAATCCCACCAGAGTAAAGCATAGTTGAGGAAGTCGGAGGTGACGGCTTAGGCTGCTTCGCGCGGCCAACGCCGTTCTCGCTCTCCCAAATCTCGAGGATGTGGGCGTAGATGTCCTCGAGGTCGACCTTGGCCAAGTCCACGTCGAGTCGAAGCGGCGTGGTGACCTTGTCGTACATGATGGGGTCGAGGGACGCGAGCAGCTGCTTCTTGGCCATCATGTCGTCGAGCGGACCAGAGGGCGAGTTGCGGATAGCCGTTAGGCAGGCGTCGAAGTCTTGGATTAACGGATCGGGGTCGAGCTTGGAGTCGAAGTAGATGGCACACAACTCCTCGTAGTTCCCAAGGGGTCGGAGAACTCGGGGAAGCAGCCTCTTCGTGACCTCAAGCAAAGCTCGCTTCCCATCTCGCGGTGAAGCACGTCCAGAAGCGTCCACCCAACGTCTTGCGGGTGAGTGAGGCCTCGTCAAAGATGTCAACGTCGTCGTGAAGAGGATGGCGTTGTAGACGTTGTTGACCTCCTTGGTGGCGTCCGCCAAGTCGAAGAGGGTGTCGTCGGCGGTGTCCTTCAGCTCAAATGCCGATTGCAAAGATGTCACCAACGACGTCCACAAAACATTGCGGTCCGATTCGTCACCTCGGAATGACGCCTCCTTGGAGCCAAGAGCGTCGCGAGATGTTCTTTTGATTAAATCAACGTCCCATGACGAATTCTGAACGGCCACGGCACGTGTCCGCTCAGGAGCCGTCAAATTAGCCGCTGGAGATGCAGGCGTTGGCCGACAGCGCATCCCAACGTCTCGGGAAAAAATTGTGTCTAGACGAATCCGGTTGTGAGCCCCCATGGGAGGCGTAGCGTGCGAAGAAATACTCATGATAAAAATCCTATAGGCGGGTACGTCGGGGTAAGGTGGCGATGGCGCGGAGAGGAGGAACTCGCGGAAATGGTGATGGCAAAAGCAGTCAAAACGTCCGTAACTGCGAAATCCCAATTGTAGAAATGCGGAAGTCGAAGAACACGTTGCGCAAGAAGTCCGCGACAAAGATTGATCAGGTCCAGTCAAAACGAAAATCCCGTGGACATCCAAAAAATCACGTAGGGTACGCTGCAGCGATAAACACAATTACTCCGTAACGACGTGTGCCTCAACCGCGAGTCCTCATAGCGCAACCATCAAATGGGACCCCCAACGCCCCACCAAGCGGAGGCGTTTAGCCGATCATGCTACCAAAAGTAGTGGAAGGTGCCTGGCGCACCATAACCTGTGAGATATATAGCTACGGGTATATATCGGGTTACGGTCAGAATGCTTTCACTTTCGGTGTTTGCATAAGTCAGAATAAACATAAGATAGTCTCGGCTTTATGCCGGAAACCCTAAACCTGTGACACCCGTACTGTACGGAGTACTAGTACAGATAATAGGAAGTGACACACGGTGTGTCACATCCAGCACACGTCGTCGGAGTACACGGTGCTCCTCGAGGAGATCGCGGCCTTAACCTCTTAGCCGGTAGCCGTTACGATATCGTAACAAACCACCCGCGGTCCTTTTGGTTTCGCATGCACGTGTGCTCGCCAAAAAGGGTTAGACGAACTCTAGACATGATACAACCTAGGGGATGTGTGCATAGTGAGCATGCATGCATCACTCCATGGCAGATTTGTATGGGATGCACATACACTCTTATCATATTCATAACAATTTGAACCGACAATAATGCTTTTTATAGCCAATTTTGAAACGGAAATCGGCTCAAATCTGCATGATTTACAGATTTAGACAACTTTGACATTGATATGAATGTGCATGACCATATATGTTCAGGGTATGCCACATTCAACCATCACATATCGATATATGGGTGCTAAGGGCTATACATCCTCGCTTATATGTGAAATACACGCAGACTAATCGCTTAAGTATGGAAAACATTGCTTAAGTATGAAAAACATTGAAGAATCGCATGTTTTTTCATGTTTTTTTCGTCAGACTGCCAGACATTGCACTCGGACCAGAAGGGCCGGAGCTCGGTGTAGTCGAAGTGACGGCCAGTGTATCTGAGGTGAGGTGTGTCCATCCCAATGTGCTTGTTAGGCATGACATTGAGGACTGTGTTAATGGCATGGAGTGCAGCAAGAGGCCATGTGTACAGCGGGGCATCATATGTGCGCATGGTGCTGTTCATGATCTTCTGCATGTCTCTCCAGAGCACCTCAATCTGAGCCTGGAACTCGTGCATGTATGGCGGACCGGTCTCATGACGCATGCGGTACTGTCGGAGGAGTGTCTTCATCTCTTCCGATGTGTACTCTGCGGCACAGTCTGTGTGGAATGTGATGGTCTCTGGTGTGAAGCCGTGGGACTGAATGTCATCAAGGACAATCTGGAGGTGGAAGTGTTGGCCTCCCTTAGAAGGTGAGGCATACCCGAAGGCCTTTTTAGTGACGGGGCACTTAAAGGCACTGATGAAGACTGACTCGTCGTAGCCAGGGGGTTTGCATGGGCCCCAAATGTCAGCAAATATGTGCTGAAATGGCCTGGACTGTTCCCATTTGACAGGCCGGTGGCTGGCTGGCAAAGCTGGAGGTGGTCTGCGGTTGGCTCTGTCAAATACATTAAAGGGTCCTGGGCGCTTGGCATTCCAGGTGTTGCAATGAGCACACCCGTAGCCTGACAGGATAGTCCTGAGTGTCTTCATGGAGAGGTGTCGTCTGGGCACTGCAAACTGAAGCCCCTGTGAGAAGAGGTGAGCAATGTACTGGTGTGAGTAGTGGCCCAGACAGGCATGGAGGTACTGATGAGGGTCAATCCTGGGGACTGTGGTGGCATCCTTGAAAAGGATGATGGTGTCGAACGGGGCCCCCTGGATGAAGACACGGTCAGCACCGCCCTCCTCTCCTGCATCTGTGAGGTCCTGGGGGGAGTAGGTACCAGCTCGAGGGCGGGAGAAGAAGCCGGGTGTGCCTGCTGGGATGGTGGCTATCTCCTGAAAGTGATAGGTGAGTGGCCACCAGGCTGCAGATGGTGACTTCCGAAGACACACCGTGTATGAGGTGTTATTAGGGTCTAACCAGAAGTCCTCTAGCATCTTCATCAACATCCTTTGGATGATGGAGTTGATGAAGGGCGGGTTGGCCCAGAAAGAGCGCCCGCACCAGACATGATCCTCAGCAGGGTCCTCGAGGGAGTAGTAGTGCTGGCACTGTGTGTTACCCCGTGGGTAGGGGATGCCGTCCGTGTAGAGGTCTGTGTCACAATAGCCATGTGGACTGTGCTGAGCAAACTCTCTGTAGGCGGACCTAGCAACCATCCAGTCGACTGTGCCCTTCTCTGCAAGCTCCGAAGGGGCAGGCTGCAGGAGGGGTCTCCTCTGTGCTATGGAGTGGGCAGATGGGGTGGCTCGCCAGCTGCTGGGGTGTACAACATAGTCTCTGCCAGTGTCATAGAGGTCAAAGAGAGAAGCACCGTGGTGCCATGTGAGGTCGATGAAGTCAGGGGAGCGGGCCCCGTGTCTGAGCATCTGGCGGACTGAGAGGAGGTTTGGGGCATTTGGATCATAGAAGGCTTGGAGAAAGGGGAGTGTGATCCAAGTGCCGTCGGTGTACTGGAAATCAATGGAGGCTGTGCCGACACTGTGAGGCTTGTAATGCTGATCCGAGGCTGTGGTCATGCTGGAGGTGCACGGGGACAACTCAGTGAAGAGCTCCGTGTTGTTCAGGAGGAGATGTGAGGCTCCTGAATCTACAAGGAGGTGTCCGTGCGTGTTGGAGGCACGGCGGCCTTTCCCAAGCAGGGGGAGGAAGACCGGTGTGCCGTGGGGACAGTGCGGGGCACTGTCGGTGCAGCTGAGGTCTCTCCCCACGGCGCTGCAACCGCAGGGTCGTAGATCTCAATGCTGACCCCAGGGGCCCAAATGGTGGTCATCAAAGACCTCAAACTGGGCCCAATCCTCATTAGGGTCACTGGTGCAATATGAGGGGTGAGTCAGAGTGTAGTTCTCCAGGAACTGATTAAGCTGTTGGAAGGAGGGAGATGGCACAACTGAGAAATCCCACTGAGAGTGCTCTGGGGAGGGTGAGCTGTCTGGCCGTGGCCGAGGTGTGTCAGTGCGGATCGGGGTGTCTGCCATGAACTGCTTCCACTTAGTAGTGGTCTCCGAGGTGTCCTCCTGAGATTCAGGGATAGGAGGGAACTGGAAATCCGGTGTGACGGCACAGGCCTGCACTGTGGACGGGACCGGGGGCTGCATGTGTGTGTCTGAGGTAGCAGCCAGCCGGTCAGTGTCCACCAATGCAGGCAGGGTGCCCGCTGTAGCCCGTGTAGTTGCCCTATCGGCAGTGGGCTGAGCAGGCACCGTACCGTCAGTGTCGGATACGGGAGGAGGAGGAGGAGAAGGAGGTGTGTGTTGGGGCGGATAGCCCTCGGTGTCTGACTCGGAGCCTGAGTCGGAGACATCGGCCCACCGGCCAATACTCTCAAGCCCGGGGTATGTACACTCCAAGGGGGCTAGGGAGCTGTCAGGGGCACCGAGTGTAGGCGGTTGCTCGGAGGCCACTGTAGTGTCGGCCCCGAGAGCTGTGCTGATAGATGTAGGGGTGTCAGCGGTGGTTGCACCGTCAGTACAGACGGTGTGATCGGTGGGCGTGCCCACAAGCGCCTCATCGGCACTGTGTCCCAGGGGCGGTGTGGAGGCAGCTGCAGGCTCACAGAGTGTGGTGGGAGCTGCGGTGACACCACCGGAGGGCAAATGTGGTGTGTGGTTGGCCGGTGCCGTAGCACTGGCGGAGGCCGGCTGAGGTGAGGCAGTAGCCGGTGCCGTGGCACCACCGGAGGTCGGCTGAGGTGAGGCAGTAGCCGGTGCCGTGGCACCACCGAGGGCCGGCTGAGGTGAGGCAGTAGCCGGTGCCGTGGCACCACCGGAGGCTGGCTGTGTGGAGGCAGTAGCCGGTGCCGTGGCACCACCGGAGGCTGGCTGAGGTGAGGCATTGGCCGGTGCCGAGGCACTGGCATAGGCCGGCTGTGAGATGGTGATAGCCGGCCGAGGTGACATACGGAATGTGTATGTCAGTGTTATGTGCAGAAGTGTGAGGAGCACAGCAACCGTGAAAGAGAACCAGTGCATGGCAATGGCTACTAGGGTGCGTGTGACCGAGGGAGTGTTACAGCCAGGCTGTGGTGTGGCGGTGTGTACGGCAGCAGTGTGAACCGGGTCCGTATGCGTGCCCTCCCAATGCATCCCCATCCCAGGCACTGCAATATGGATGCATGCAGTGTCAGGTGCAATTGTGGTGGCTGGGGGGATACCAATGGCCCGAGGCTCAGGCTGGTGGCAGTCGGGGGGTGGTGATGGTGGTGGGAGGGGAGTGGTGGAGGTGGGAGGGGTGGTGGCAGTGTCCAGAGTGTCCTCGGAGATGGTGGAGGCCACTGAGGTGCTGCCGGTCAGGAGGTCAGTCAGGTAGGGCACAGGGCACTGGGTGTTGCAGTCCACGGTGATGTCTGTCTGGACTGGGGCGGTGGCGGTGCTGTTGGCTGAAGCCAGTGACTCAGCTACCTGGTGCTGCCGCTCAAGCTTCTGCTGCTGCTGCCTGGCCTTCTTCTGCTTCTCCTTGTCCCGCTTCCTCTGCCGCTTTGTCTTCTCCCAAGCCGGGTCCTCGTGGTCCGGGTCCTCCCTCAAGTCAGTAGCCGTGACGGTGTCAAAGTACCTGAAGACGAGGAGGGCGGGGGGCTCCAGCTGGGGGAAGGAGAACTGGGTGTCGGGTGGAGAGGCGGAGGGGGAGAGGGAGCTGAAGGGATTGGGGGAGAAGTGGTTGGCCGAAGCCGAGGGGGTTGGGTGAGGTGAGGGGCCAGAGAACTGAGGGATCCAGGGCTTACTGGTGAGGGCGGGCCACTCAGTCTCATCATCCTCCTGGTCTGCCTGGAAGCTGACTGCCTTAGCTGGATGGTGAAACTCAGAGCGGGAGGGGGGGGGGGTGGCGGAAGGGGTGGCTGCTCAGGCTGTGCAACCTCCCCGCCGAGGGCTGCCACTCGGATGCGGCTGGCTGATGCACTGTCGGTGGGGGTGAGGTGGGGGTGGCGGGGTGCGGTGGGGTGGCGGTGCGGGTGTGGAGGGACGGGGGGCAGAGACATGGTTCACAGATGGAGGGGGGCCGGCTTTGACCCACATGTCGGCCTTCTCAGCCAGTGTGCAGGGGCAGCCGAACCTGCCGAGGGAGTGGGTGACGGTCTTGTTGTACTTGTACTTGCAGGAGCGGCAGGGGTGGCCGATGGACTTGTCACTGGGGTCGGAGGGGGTGAACTTGAAGTTGTCCCAGGTGCCAGAGGGGGTGGAGTCCTTGTTGGTGGAGCCGGCGTGCTTGAGCTTGGAGGCCTTGTACAGGGCCCTCTCGTGCTCGATGAAGGTAGCTCTGGTGCCGCCCCGTAGTGGTGATCGGGGCCTGGACGGAGGTGGTGTGGTGGCCCGAGGGTGCGTACCCTTGCCACCCTTGCCCCCCTTGCCGCCCTTGCCATTAGGGTGCTTCTCCTTCGGCTTGGTGGTGTCAGCCGAGCCACGCCCTCCCTCACGGACTTCCCCCGTCATGGAGGCAGCTCGGGGGCGGGATGAAGAGCCAGGGAGCTGGGAATGGTGGGCAGAGCCCCGGGTGAACCACACATTACCGATGGCCTCAATGAACTTCTGAAGACCACCGGGGAAGCCAGAGGAGGTCATGCGGTTGTTCTCCTCGTAGGTGCGGATGACATCGAAGTACAGGGGGATGTCAAAGAGGTGCTCGGCCGTGTCCTGGGAGGCCCGTAAGATGTCGATGAGGACCTCCTGCTCCTGCTGTCCAGAGAAGGCGGGGTGAAGCTGCCTGTGGTTGCCGATGAGGGTGGCGAAGGTGTTCAGCTTCAAGCCGGGGTCCTCGGACTCAGAGATTCGGAGGGCCTTGGCCTTGGTGAGGTTGGAGTGGTCCGTGGAGGGGGGGTAGGTGATCAGGCGGCAGTGCACGTGCAGTAGAAGCAGTCTGCCGTCCACCTGAGCCTGGGGGGAGTCCTTCACAATTTGTGACAACACAATTTGTGTGTTGCCACAAGTGGCCGCAAGTAGAAGTTGAGCTAGAAGGCCATTGGAGATACCGTCGTAGGGCTCGTCCTTCAGTCGGTGTTGAAGGTTAAGTAGTGCTGGGGCGTGTCCAGGTCGGGTGGCGGTGAGCACACGGGTCAGGGCCTCACAGAACTTCTTGAACACAATGTCGCCGCCCGCGGTGAGGAAGTTCAATTGGAGTTCACGTTGTTGTTGTCGCTCGTGAATGTCCGTGAGGGCATAATAGGCGGTCTTCAACTGCTTCAGGAGCGGAGTGACGTCAGGAGTGGTGGAGCGGGTGTTGAAGGCGCTGGAGTTGTCGTCCATGATGTGCTTGATCTTGGTTGGAGGAAGTGGTCGCCCATCTCGATGTTGCAATGGCGTAACCTCTGGAATAGTCTCCAATTCCTTGGTGGCGTCGAACATCTTGTCCGAAGTAATTACGACTGAAGATGGCGTCGAAGATGAAGTAGTTCTACTCGCAACAGTGCGAGCCAGAGAGGTGACGTTGACGCATTCGTCGCGGACTTTGATTAAGTCGTCGAGGATGGTCTCGTTGAGTTGATTGACGTCGTTGAGTTCTTCCTTCGTGACGTAATTCTCGTGGATCTCGTCGGACTGAGCAGATGAGCGCTGAAATGCTACTATAAGCGAGGCGAGGGTGGTGGAGAGCTCATCCGCTTTGGCGGTGACGGCATGGAGGTCTTGAAGAAGGGCGTTGATGGTGATGGCGATTTCTTCGTTTGTTGGAGATGGGGGAAGAGGTTGTCGTGAAGTAAATAATCGTCGTTGAGAACGTGGTTGAAGTTCTTGTGTTGGCGGTTGGGATCCCGGAGTTGTTGTTGGTGTGAACGTTGACATGGTAGACCTTCGGACCGTTGGTGGCGGTGAAGGCGACGATGTTGCGCAAGACGTTCTCCTAGGGGTTGAGATGAAGATTTTCTCTAAGTTTTGTTAATTTTCAAAAAATTGGCCAGCGCTTCCGCGGTAAATGCTCGTAATTTGCCTAAAATCTAAGGCGTCCCTCAAATTTTGGCAGAGCGATGTGATAACTAACGGTCGCGTTTCAACATTGAAGTTAAATGAAAGGCCGAGAGGGCAATCGTAAAAGAATTCCCAATCATAAAAGGTTTCGGCGAGTTAAAATTTAAACCGGCCCGACCTGCGGAGGGTTAGTTCAAAAGCAAGTCGCAATTTTCAAACATTTTCGCTGACTGCCAGTTCAAAGTGCTTTTAGCGGCTAATTTGAAATTTGTCGTTTCATCAGAGATGGCAGTGGTGCGTTGTGGTCTAACATAACCTAATGGATAGTATGAAACACATATAGGGTAGAATATTCTATATATCCGTGTTTTAATACTATCGCTGTACGCATAAATATGAGGCTCAAACGGTGATAATATGTCTGTAAAAGATATAACATATGAGAGTCTGAGAGTCTAAGTAGCTTATGCTACGTGCGCTGTGTAAGTCTGTACGAGTACGGCTACGGTGATGCTCGAGTACTCTAACACGTGGCTCGCAGTCACTATCGCTGTGACTCGCGGTCTCTGTCGCTATGACTCGCGGTCTCGAGCCGAATAATAATGCAGTCATCTGTCACATGCATCGAGGAATGTCATACAGGGGGCAGTACAGTATATCTAGTCCCCCGTGAAAAAGGCCACGTATATCGAGATGTAGGCACATTTAACTCAACATATGACTGACACAAGTTTAAACATGGCCAAGGCCGATAGCATCGTACTAACGGCAACCGCTTAACCCTTAAGCCGGTATCTGGGTCAGATCTGACCCAGAAGCGATGGCAAAGGATATGCTGCTTGGGCAATTGCGGTTGCATACCTTGCATGATTTGTGCACTGGGTATTTGCACGTACACCGTTGTGTGCATATGTAAGCGTAGCGTACTTGTGCGGGGCACGTATGCATAATATATATCGCACGTACCCGCATATTTGTCGCGAATCAGTTGCACATTTGTACGTTTTTTGCGCAATTTTATCTTGCAAACCATACAAAACGCGCCTAAACTGGAACGTTATACTTACCTACGGCTCATCCACAAGCACGCGTTGCATCATGGGCCATGTCCCGATCATTATGTACGTGATTGGTGGCTATCATCATGGAATATGACCCATAGTATCGTAAAAATCACCACACGTGTCCCTTAAGTATGGAAAACATTCCTTAAGTATGGAAAACATTGTGAAATATATGTATTTTTAGTGTTTTTTTTGGCACAAATCCACAGAAAACGATAGGCAGATGAACGCACATCGGTGCAAGTGAATCATCCTTGGAACGTATCATCAAGGTCGATGATTTAATTCCAAAATTGTGCAAAAATATGTCGAGCAGATGTCGTCAGCAATGACGATGAAATTAAATCGTGCCTGTAAAATCGAAAACATTCTAACCATGTGCGCATATAAGAGTGGATATATTCAACATATATCGACATGTAGTGTCGCAAATAGTTGGTATTATAGGTATGCAATAATTGGTAAAGCAAACGGGCATTGAGTGACTAAGCATACATCGCAAAAATCCATTCTCACAACACATATAGAAAAACCCTCGAATTCTAACCACCGGCTTAAGGGTTAAGAGACCTTAGGCGACCAAGAATCGCTTTTGCGTAAAGTCGATTGCTAAAATTTGGAGAAATTTTGCTTGTATAATCGGTATATCTCACGATATATATGCCATAGATGTTCATACAATAGCTCAATTTGTAGTTGCGAGAGGTGTCGAAAACATATATAATCACCGTGGCATGCTTATGTATGTGAGCACCACACCCGCTTCCCACACAAAACATGCATTTTTGGCCGGAAATAGCGTTACCGGCTAAGAGGTTAAAGGCCTTGGTGCGAGGTGGCCGTGCGGGCGGGGGACAGCAGCCGCAGCCGCAGCATCGGGGGAAGCAGCATCCGAGGGGGTTTCGCGTGGGTGCAGGCAGCCCCCCCGCGGTCGGCTTTGACCGCGACAGCATGAAGGCGAAGCCGCTGTGCCACCGCTGCCGCAAGGCCGGTAAAGGTGAGGTGTACCACCCGTACCGCGACTGCCCGCTTGGCGGTCGCCAACACTCGCCAGCCACGGCCGCGGCTTTCTGCATTCCCATTGATGAGCAGGAGGACGCGGAGGGCCTGCACGCGTTAGCGCTCGTGCAGGTCTTCCAGGACGCGGCAGACATTGGACCGGAGGCCTTCTCGCATGCGGCGTTGGCGTATGGTCCGCCCGCGGTGCTCTCCATCCACGGACGGCGTCGGTGGGATCGACGTGGCGGCCTACGGTTTCTCCGTGCCGCCTCCGCCTTCTGGCGGGACCGACGACGAGGACATCTTGCGGCGGCTTGATGCCCTCACCTCTGAGGTTCAGGCCGCCCAAGACAAGGTACATTTTACCCACGCATCTTTCATTCCTGGGAGCGGGGCGGAGGTGCAGGCATCGGCTCTGGTGTGTGGCCCTGCCGCCGCGGTAGGGATCGCACCGGAGGGGCAGGTTCCGGCAGGTGGTGCGGCGGCATCGGCGTCCGCCGTGCCGGCCCCTGCTATGCCTGTTTCGCAGGTGGAGGATGTGGAGCCCGCGCCAACTCAATCGGCGCGGGTAACCACCACGGAGGCGACATGCGGTGAGTTCGGAGGCTTCGTGCAGACGGTGAATCACGCCGCCGTCCACCCGTCTGACCTGACAGGCTATGACACGGACGACTACGAGGATTTCGCCGACGGTACTTTCGCGGTGAAGCCGCGAGCTCCGGCCGGTGCTATCGGGTGCGGTGTGCCGCCTTTCGGCTTTGGCACGCCGGCGCTCGGCGCTCTCGCCATGCTTTCTCTCTTCTGCATTTCTTTTGCAGGTGTAGCTGTTTCGGGCTTTCGGCTTCCACGGCTTCTGCTGTGCCAGCTTCTGCATCGGCTACGGAGAGACCTTCGCCTGGTGGCGATCTCGATTGGGAGACTCCGTCATTTTACTCTACGAATGATTTTGTTGATTCTGTGATCCCGGCTCAGGGTTCTTGTTGGCTCACGATGTGCCACCGCTTCAGCCGCCCGAGCCTCCTGACACTCTGAGCCTGCTAGCATTTCAGGATTTAGCTCAAGCGGATTTGGGCTTCGGCATGGCATTCTACTACGGCATGGCCTTACATGAGAGCGGTCCTCTTGATGCGGAGCACTATTATGGAGCTGGTTTCTTTACTTCCTATTATGGGATGGACTTCCGTGAGGCCACCGCTGACTACTTTGGTACTGTCGATTGACTTCTTGCTCACTCTGGAGGCACACCAACATGGTGGTGTGCAGAACTCCTGTGACCTCAAAGACTTCTTCAATCTGGTTTATGATTTTACTTTGACACCTTTGAAATCTTCAATTTGACTTGCTGGCACAGAGCCTTTCAGTAGTTTAGCAGGACCTTAATTGCCTGTGGGTTTCTGCTCTTGTGCTACCTAGAGGGTTCTAATTTGTGTATCAGAATTGCACAGTTAGATTAGCAGTTAGGCCTTGTCACCCTGGCTCCTGCCCTAACACTTACAGCTTTACATTTTCTGACTCTCCTAGCCAGTCACCACCCACAGTGCTGGGGTGGTGTGCTGAAATCTGTATAGGCAGCCCTGACTGGGAGTCCCGGTCAGGCCCCTATGACAGATCCCTAGGACCAACACTGGACTGCTGACTGATCTGTAGGTTCGTACTGTGACACACGCTGTGTCACAGGCAGGCTAGACTCCGAGACCGTCCGAGACCGTTCCGGGTATATCTAGCTTAGGGTTTATTTATCTTATACAGTTTATCCACACGAGTACGGGACTTTCTGATATCTAGTGTACTTGGATATTCCGGTAATCTTTCTAGGAGGATGGAAAACCTAAACTGGTGTGCGCTGTGCGTATTTTTATGGTTATTCATCGTCTCCGACGTTTTTTTGTTGGGTGCCGTTGAAATTGCTGAAATCGGTCAGGACACGGACGAACGCACCGATGATCATGCACAGGGTTCTAGTCGACTAGTCGTGCGTGATGAGTGGGAAGCCTCTTGCAGCGATTCTGGGGGTGCAGTCCTTATCGCCGATGAACCTGAAACCTCGTATCCCGTCCTCTGCCTTTTATTTACTTTGGATTTCGGCGAGTTCTCGTGCATCCAGACCACAGCTATTCCACTTACGAGCTGGGATACGTTTCTTCATATGACCCTCCACTCATGGTTCGCAAGGGTGCCGAACCCGACATTTTGAGCTATCAAACGTAATACGAATACGGTCAG
Organism: Cymbomonas tetramitiformis; assembly: GCA_001247695.2. Taxonomy (NCBI): domain Eukaryota; kingdom Viridiplantae; phylum Chlorophyta; class Pyramimonadophyceae; order Pyramimonadales; family Pyramimonadaceae; genus Cymbomonas; species Cymbomonas tetramitiformis. The sequence continues at coordinate 6,816 of LGRX02032607.1, read as the reverse complement.
TAGTTCTCATCGTGAACATGTTTGGGGTTGTGTCTGAAAACTGACGGGCCGTTTACCATTCTGGCAATATCTCACGCCTTGCATATATATTCGAGCCGTAACAATGATGTCCGTAATGAGGGTACCGAGCCCGACATTTTGAGCTATCAAACGTAATAATACGGTCAATTTTAAATCAAAATTTTAATCTTTCGATTTCGACCTTTGGCCGAAGGCCGGCCGAACATGCTTAGGGTGCATTTCCCTTCACGATTTCCATCGCCACCCCGCCCGAAGGCCGGCCGTAGGATAAACGCGAACTGGCCGGCTCGGCCGAAGGCCGGCCGATGGGATTTTCATGTGTTGGCCGTACAACCTAAAAGTTTGATATGTTCCCTGCCCCTAGCTACTGCAGCCACGGAGTCCGCGATAGGCTCACAATGGGAGTGTCCATAGACACTGTCCCCCGAGCAGTCGCAAAAAGCTCGAGTGTCACAAAGTGGTCACATGCGGCGGGCACTCAGCATAGCCGCAGACGACGAGAACGGCGTCTCAAGTTGGAGAAGCATCGGAGGAAGGAGATGACGGACCAGGAGGTGTTGCAGCGGGTGGTGCGCGCTGAGACGGCTCGGTTCCTTGCGGAATCCGAGGCGGGAAGCTTGCGCGATCGGATGGCTCAGCTGGAGGCTGCTACAGCGGAGGGCGAGGTGGCCGAGGAACGGCGTCTGGCAAGAAGACGCCGGGCAAGCTTGGACACCCCTGTGGTGTGCGGGGCTGGTGGGGGCCAGCCGCAGCATGCAGCGGGAGCGGCGGAGCATGCAACCAGCTCGGCAGAGCATGCAACACAGCATGCAACACGACCGGCTGAGCATGCAACACGCCCGGCTTCGCATGCAACCAGCTCAACTTCGCATGCAACACAGCATGCAACCCGCTCGGCTGAGCATGCAACACGCCTCGCCCAGCATGCAACTCAACCGGCTGAGCATGCAACGGCCCCGTCTCAGCATGCAACACGCCTCGACCAGCATGCAACACGCCTGGTACCGCATGCAACCAGTGGGTTCCAGCATGCAGCCAGCGCCTCCCAGCATGCAACCAGCGGGGGACAGCTTGCCTTGGGCTGGAAGGATGGGAAGTCGCACGCCGCCGATGAAGAATCACAAAGCCGGAGTAGCGACTATAAGGACACGGAGGACGACCCTGGTGACGACCCTGGAGATGACCCTGATGGTGACCCGACTGGGGGGGCGGGACCGTCGACGTCAACTACACGACTGTTAGTGGTCACTCCCCAAGGGGATTCCTTGTGGGTGCCCCCGGGTGAATTGGCCACTATGCCTATTACCCGCAGCTTAAGGTGGCTTAAGCCACCTTAACTTGAAGGGCTCATTGGGGCTTCCTCGGCGGTGCTTTCAAAATTTGGAGACCTGTGTCGTCAAGATCTTGAGCTGCTCTTTCTGCAGTGTCTTATCAAAAGTTTGATCTGAGTTCATCTTGACCCTCAAAATCTCGGTTGAAGTAGGGTGGGTATTTCCCAATTTTCCTTAAGATGGCTTAAGCCACCTTAAGCCAATTAGCTCACGGGGGCTTCCTTGAAGGCGCTTTTCAAAATTTGGAGACCTATGATGTCAAGATCTCGAGCTGCTCTTTCTGCAGTGTGTTGCCAAAAGTTTGATCCGAGGTCATCTTGACCCTCAAAATCTCGGTTGAAGTAGCATGGGTATGCAAAAACCGGAAAAATCGCTCAAAATTCACTAAATGTTGCACCCTTTTGGATACTTCCCAAAATTGCTCACCGGGAACTTGGGCTCGCCGAATAGTGCATATAGTGTCTAAAAGAAGACATTGTCGCCGTCATTTTGAGCTTAAAAAATCTAGTTTCCGGTACCGATAGCTCCCGCAATAATTGAAAACGTTAAGGTGGCTTAAGCCACCCTAAATCGCTGTTAGGGTGGCTTAAGCCACCCGAAGGGTAATAGCCAACTACAGCGACGTTACCCGAGATCACCTCCTCGCGCCATGGTCTGTCGGCAGCCCTGAAGATCTGTGACAATCTTGGGCTGAGTCCTACTCGATACATTCTGAGCGGGGCCGGCGGTACCTCTTTCCCCGAGATACGTCCGCTGCACACCACCGAGACCTCCACCTACGCCCTCTTGGTGGACCGCTCGGTGGCAGAGGAGTCTATTCGAGGCACGAGGCGTCCCAGAATTCCGTCACAATGGTACCAATGCCCGAGACGACCGGTGGTGGACGCCTTCACGGAGTCGGAGGCGGAGACCTACGAGCTGGATGGGCTACAAGCCTGGGTGGAGGTATGTGCTGCTCCATGGTACTTGGCTGCATCGTTTGGGCCGCCTCCTACGATGTCCCAACCCCCGTTGCAGACTGACCCCTCCACCTTCCCAGCTCCTTCACATCGACTCTCAGCCGATGCCGCGACCTTCACCCCGACGGTGGCTCATACGGCAGTGGCGGGACCACCGGCCGGGGTTGCACGAGCTCCGGAAGACCCGACGGCCATGTTCACCCCCGACGACCGCTCTTACCAGACCGCGATCAAGAACGAGAGCTCGCTCTTGAGGGGCATCTACAAGTTGGTGGAGGACCTCCCGGAGTTCCCCGGCGATCACTACACGAAGGGCCGGGCCATGGATGACCTTGAGGAGTTCTCTGTGGCGGTGAATGCGCTTCTGGAGCACATGACGGTGATTGCGGCGCTCACTACTCCCAGCTTTCGGCGTGAGGCGCAAGGACGCAACCAGCTCAGCGTCTCCACCTTGCTATGGATGGTCAAGACTGCCAAGTTGGCCAAGGCCCAGAAGCTGTACGTCGAGGAGATGGCGCCAGGAGGCAGCGAAGGAGAGGCGTGGAAGGCGAGGTACGCAACGGTGCCACGGTTCATGGGCGACCTTGCCTTGTCGGTGGACATCACCACGGACGCCCTGAAGCGGTTGAAGTCGGAGCTACTCTCAACGAGGCAGCGATCGGAGGAGAAGACCGGTGCCTTCTACACCCGCATCACCACCCGAACCGCGACTGTCAACTTTGTGGCGGACGTAGTACGGGGTTGCGGCAAGGTTACCAAACTGGAACTTCTCGAGCTCTTTTGGGGTGGACTACGTCACAGCGTTCAAGTGGGTTCCAAGCTGGCGGACCTGGGGCTGGACACCAGTCACCCGGAGCAGTGGGAAGATGAACAACGTCGACTCGGACGGTCCGACACCTCCGCCATCTTGAAGGTTCGTTCCGTGGCCACGGAAATTGAGACGGCTAAGGTGATGGAGGACGCGGTTCTCCACGACACCATCGCCCGTAAGGTGGCGTTGGAGATGGGACACCGACAGCGGCAAGTTCCACCACGCAGCACCCCGTCTGGGCGGTCTAGATGGCCCCCGAGGAGGCCTGCGTTGGCGGCACTCACGTGGGAGCCGGGGACTGCCGGGGGCGACTCGGCAACAGCAGCCCCGGTGACCGTCAGCCCGGCGGCGACCCAAGGATCCCGACCGGCACCTGCGGTGAGGGAGCGGCCCTGTTTTGCATGTGGCAGTCTCGAGCATTTGGTGGCCAATTGCACAGACGAAAAGAAGTTGGCAATCTGGAAGGCCAACGCCCCGGCACGGTTGGCGCGAAGGCCAGGGCAAGTGGCGGCTTGCGTGGAGGTCATTGAGGAGAGAGTCGAGGAGGATTCCCTCAACCCCGAAGAGCTTGAAATGATGGAGGAGGTCCTCGCTCTGGCGGATGTTGACGTGGACCTCTATGGGGATCTGTGTGCCCTGTGTGACATCACGAGCACCGAGGATCCAGCTTTTCGGAGTGGGGAGCCGACAGGGGCTCCCGGGCAAGAGGAGTAAATCTCCATCGACCCCGTGGACAGAGGCAGCCCTATACCAATGTGGCAGCCCGTCCTTCATGGCCCTCGCGGACGTCACGTGACGAGGCCACCGCCTGTACCCCGACAAAGCCCGTCTCACTGCGAGCGCTGCATGCCCCAGTGAGCACAGAGGCTTCATCAGATTCGTCCCATGGTGTGGCCGCACGGCCCCCCTCCACCGTCAGCCCGAGGCCCCGTTCATCACGGATTGCCTTCAGTGGCCGAGAGCGCGCACGGCGCGCAACCATTTTGAGCAGACGACCCCTCTCAGTGGAGGATCCCCCCCCTGCTCGGGGATCATTGACTCCGCCGATGACCCCACCGACAGCACATCCTTGTTGGGAGACTTACTGTGCCGAACACGGTGTCCCAATTGACCGCGGTAATGTTGATGGACCTCCCCCACGTATCCGAGCTCATCACGCGGCACCAACAGTTCAGCCCAGCGACTACAAGGATCTGCACCTATCTGCACCGGGGGCCTCCGAGGTGTACCAGAGTTCCCTGGCGGATCAGCGTAGGCGGTTGACATCGTGGAGCTGGAGAAGTCCGGCCGGGGCTACTTCTGAAAGTGTCCTACTACGACAACTACGCATGACCCTCAAGAAGAAGTCCCCGGCAGAGGCACACAAGATGGCTGAGCGCAGTCGTCGCCATGCTACACGACGACCCGCGACTACACCCTTCAGTCGACGCCAACGGAAGTACGAGTTGGACGAGCTTATACTTGCCCGCTTGCGTGGTCGCATGGGCGGCACATTGGGCTTGGCCTGGGCAGAGTTGAGCCCACGCGAGCAGCGTCGGGCTGTGGAGCAAGAACACGGGCCGAAGACGAATGTACCTCAAGAAGGCCGACCTTGGGAGACGACTGGGCTCCGTCGCCTTCGACGGCGTCAAGCGTCGGCGGCGATATCAATACAGCAAGCCTATCGCTTGTGGCGACGTCGGCGGGCACAACGAGCGCAGGACACCCCCTTTGACTCCCATGCACTCAAGACGGCCTCCACATGGACCACGGCAGTCCAGCGGGTCAGACAGTGCGGCAAGGCGATTGTGCATGCTGTGTTCGGACGTGTTCGACGAGCACACCCACCTCCCAATCCTGCTCCTCTCAAACCAGACGAGGCAGTTCTTGCGGCAACTCTGGGATCGAGCCCCTCGGACCTAACCCACAGCACGGACGAGTCCGAGATGGAGATTCATTGCAGCCAGTACCGGTTGCAGCAACACCGTGAGCAGTCCTCGGGGGAGGATACGCCTACCCGTCGGTCGTTCGAAGCCTTCGAGGAGTGGGAGGAAGCGTACGACCTTGGACCAGCGGATGAAAGCCTGGAGGAAGAATGAAGCTGCACGTCTTGCGGCTTGGGAGGCTGCGCGTCCTGCTGCTTGGGAGGGTCTGAGCACGACCCAGCAACCGGCGGGCGAACCTGAGCACCTCGAGGAGGAGCTGAGTATGACCCAGCAACTGGCAGGCGGATCGGGCAGCATACCGCCAGCATGCAACCAACGTGCTGCATCCTGCCCTAGTCCGCCCGAGGAGGAGCTGAACATGACCCAGCAGCTGGCGGGAGGACCTAACAGCCCACGCCGGCATGCAACTCGACCGGCTGAGCATGCAACGGGCCTGTCCCCGCATGCAACACGCCCCGACCAGCATGCAACACGCCTGGTTCAGCATGCAACCAGTGGATTCCAGCATGCAACCAGCGCCTCACAGCATGCAACCAGTTCGGCTGAGCATGCGACCGGCTCGTCTGAGCATGCAGCATGCCTTGCTGAGCATGCAACCAGCCGGCCTGCGCATGCAACCAGCCGGCCTGCGCATGCAACCAGTGGGTCTCAGCATGCGACCTGCCCAGCTGAGCATGCAACACGCCCAGCTGAGCATGCAACCCGCCTCGCTGAGCATGCTACCGGCTCGCCTGAGCATGCAGCATGCCTTGCTGAGCATGCAACCAGCCGGCCTGCGCATGCAACCAGCCGGCCTACGCATGCAACCAGTGGGTCTCAGCATGCAACCTGCCCAGCGGAGCATGCAACACGCCCAGCTGAGCATGCAACCTGCCTCGCTGAGCATGCAACCAGCTCGCCTGAGCATGCAGCATGCCTTGCTGAGCATGCAACCCGCCCGGCTCAGCATGCAACACGCCCGGCTCAGCATGCAACCAGTGGGTCTCAGCATGCAACCTGCCTCGTTGAGCATGCAACATGCCCCGCTGAGCAGGCGACGCGCCTGGCCCAGCATGCAACGCGCTCGGCCCAGCATGCAACCGGTGGGTTCCAGCCGCTGGAAAGCGGATCAGACAGTGACTCTACACATGTCAGTGCTACCGACAGTGGCACTACTCACGTCAGCGCCACCGACAGCGACACGACGCACATTAGCGCCACCGACAGCGACACAACGCATGTCAGTGCCACCGGCAGCGACACCACTCACGTCAGGCCCCAGAAACAGCCATTTTGGCCCCCGGCGAGCATCCAAATTAAAATTTCTCATCATTTCTTCCACTAAGTTGCCCGTGATGGTCCTTGAAAGGTCCCACGAACTTCAAACGCGTGATTTGGTCACCTAACTGAAATCCTCTAGCCCCCGCGCACGCAAAATGGCCCGCTCAGGCCCCAGAAACAGCCATTTTGGCCCCCGGCGAGCACCCAAAAAAAATATTCTCATCATTTCTTCCACTAAGTTGCCCGTGATGGTCCTTGAAAGGTCCCACGAACTTCAAACGCGCGATTTGGTCACCTAACTGAAATCCTCTAGCCCCCGCCCACTCAAAATGGCCCGAAAACAGCGTTTTTGCCCCCCGGCGAGCACCAAAAAAAAGAAATTCCAAAAAAATTTCCTCACGGGGTCTTATTATTGCCCTAATAAGGCCTAGTAACTCTCCAAACATCATAAAACCTCCATTTAGATCGATTATGCATTTTCTTGCCGAACTTTTTGCGACGGCTCCCCG
>LGRX02032606.1:0-37486 GCA_001247695.2 Cymbomonas tetramitiformis | reverse complement strand
TGAATAATTATAACTGTGCTGACTTGGCAATATTGGAGGCCATACCAGCTTTCCCTCCAATTTCTCTGACTGCTGGTTTTCCCACCAAAACTCACTTTCGGGTCAGGTATTTCTGTCAGTCATTTCTGTCAGACCCCCTTGTCATCTGGTCACATAAATGCCTGTCACTGATGACTGTCATCGTACCCGTCACTCGTAGCTCTGACGCGCCATCATACTGTCTCGTGACTTACCCTAGCACAACTCTCCCCCCTTTTAGGCGCGCGCTTACGTCCTCGCTAGCGTTAGAGTTCGCCTGTATTTACATTGTCTGGGGATCAACAAACATGCACAGGGATGCTGGCTTCTAAGCCTCGGGTTCTCGGGTCCCGTGCCCCTCAGTCCTCGGGTCTGAGTCCCCCTGGCTTCTAAGCCTCGGGTTCTTGGGTCCCGTGCCCCTCAGTCCTTGGGTCTGAGTCCCCTTCCGCGCTGGAGGTTTCCCTAGGTTCCGTCCCCGAATTACGCTGCCAACGCTTAAACGGTTCTGTCGCCCTGGTACTCCTCTCGCTTTGCGGGTCTTGCGCTGCTTTGCGCCCTGAGGGTTTTAGACCCCAGTATCTTGTTCCTGCATCGAGATCTCATCCGTCTGCGCTGTCAGGGGGGCGATGAGGTCCATGATAGCTGCTGCACTTTCCTCGCTCATGCGCTTGCCCAACTTCAGTCCACAGAACAGATGGTGCAATAAGGTGCGGGGAATCGCGTATACTGCTTGCGCTGACCCCATGCCTCGTGTTCTGGACGCTGAAACTCCTTCTTGCGATGTGTTCTCGTGCTTTCCCAACACAGCTCTCGCGGGACATGGCGTTGCTTGAGTACACTGCAGCAGGGGTACAGGTAGCACGGCGTTCGTCCAGATATGTGTAGGTTTCATGTAAGGTGTCCCATACCTACAGTAGGAGACGGGGTGAGGATCGGGTAACCCCTTCATCACAGGTCGCGTGTGCAGCCCTCGCAGTGCATCCCCAGCTGGGTTCTCAATGAAGTAGTATGCTGGATCGTAGTACTCGATGATCTGCCGGGTACGTTTCACTCGTCGATCAGCCAGTTCCAGATCTGGTACTCCTATAGTCTTGGCCTTGCTGTACTCCTTACATGGTGGGCTCGCCCAGATCACGTCGAAGTGGTGTCGGGGGTACAGCTTGTAGTTCCAGTGGAGAATGTCCTCAGTGCAGGTTGCTTGCCACTTGGGAAGAATATCCACTGTCACCACTTCGCAGCCGTCGAACTGTCGTTGGAACTGTTGCTCCACAGATCCAGTCCCACAGAAGAGGACGAGGATTCTCACAGGGTGTTGCACTGTTGTGAGATGTGGCTGGTACACCTGGCTGGCACCCTTACTGTAAACCTTCGGAGTGGGGGCTCTCATTGCCATGAGCTGAGCCCTCTGCTCCTGCTGCTGGCCGTGCGTCTCCCTACGCCTCTTTTCTGGAGCCCTCCTCTGCTTCTCCTCATCAGCCTCAAAGGCTCTCAGAGGTTCCAGCCTGCCTCCCTTGCCCTCCAGGTCTTCTCGAGTCCGCCACTGGCTGTGACTGTGTGGTAATCCTTTCCACTTAGTCAACCACTCCTGTACTGACCCGCCAGTTTTCCCGCCTAGCTTTCTGAAGCGCGTGCGAATGATGCGCTCCACCTCGCGCTCCTTCTGCCCTTCTACCATTACTGGCGGTGGTGCCATCTCCTCCCGTCTGCTAACAAAGTGATCTGCGCCTGACTGTACTGGGCTGAGCCTGTCTGCAGTGAAAGTGTCATGTACCTTCCAGTGCACAGGCAGCTCCAGTCTGTAGGCTGACGGGGCTCCTCGGTCCTGTACTGGCAGTTCTTGCTGTCGATCACTGTATAGACACTCTACTACTCGCAGAGGTCCGTGCCGCAACTTGCGCAGCTTGGGTTTCAAGCCCCTGTCACCGGGCAACGTCAAGTGAGCACTGTCCATCCACCCACACCTGATCATTCACCTTATACTGTTGGAGACGGTGCCGTGCATCGAACTGCTCTATCATACGCTGCTGAGCTAGTTGCAAACCTTCTCGTGCCGCCTGCAGCTGCTGCGCGAACTGCTTGGCCAGCTGGTGAGCGGTACCCTGCTTGTCCGCTGCTGTGCGACCTCCCTTCCTCCTCTTTGCGCCTCCCTCCAGAGCTGCATCCATGAAGAGGTCCAACTGAGTCGCTGGCGCATGTCCATACACCAGTTCGAACGGTGAGAACCCTGTCACTGCCGACTTGGAGTCGTTGATGGCGTACTCCACTGGAGCCACCCACAGGTCCCAATCCTCCTGGTTCTCTGCCACGTAGCAACGCAGCATGCGCTCCACAGTGTGGTTACTGCGCTCCGCCTGGCCATCACTCTGCGGGTGATAAGGGGTGGTGCGGGCTACCTTCACGCCCATCAGTCGCATGAACTCCTGGGTCAGAGCATCTCGAAAGCGCGGGTCCCGGTCGCACACAATCTTCATTGGGGCTCCGTGCAGTCGCCACACCGCATCCATGAACATTCTGGTCACCACCTCCGCTGAGCTATCGTTGTACGCCATTGGGACCACGTGCACCATCTTACTCAGTTTACAAGTAAAGGTGGCGAAGGCGTTCACACCTCTCTCTGTCGTGGGGAGCCCAGTAACAAAGTCTATACTCACCACTTCCCACAATCGACTAGGCACAGAGTGAGGCTGTAATAGGCCTGCTGGGTATCCCTGGCGCGGCTGGGTTTGCTGGCAGGTTACACACGTCTTCACCCATTCAGCTACGTCCAGATCCATACGCGGCCACCAGAATCGTCGCCTGACTCTGTCCAGGGTCTTGTCCCTCCCTGTGTGGCCAGCTGCAGGTGCTTCATGAGCCTCCCTCAAGACCAGCTCTCTCAGAGGGGAGTCGGGAGCTAAGACCACCTGATAGCGCCCTTCCGCCACTCTCCAGATGATGTTACTCACCAGTCGAAAATGCTCGGTGCGGTGATGTTGAGTGGCCAGTAGTTCCTGCTTCAGAGCTGAAAGGTACTCACTGCGCCTGTGCTCTGCTCGTAAGGCACGCAGAAACATGCCTGGTTCCACCACTCCTGCCTGGTTCCTGATCTTGGCTGCTGCGCCCTTGAGAGTTACCGCTGGTGATGCTGAGGGTCTCTCCCTTGGAGCTGTGATCTCTTCAAAGTGCTTTCGCTGCGGCTTAGCCAACACTACCAAGACGGGCCATGGAATGGGCAACGAACTCTTGCAAGGCTGTACGGTGTCCCCTTTCTTCGCCAGGAGAGACGAACATCCGGTTGGGCTCCCCTTGCTCGTTCACTCGGGGTATGGTCTCTGCAATTTCCATTCCGTACTCTCGCAGCAGGGGCCGCCAGTCAGCCTGCGGGAAGTCAGGCAACAGGAACAGCGCGGCTGTGCTTTGGGGAGCGTGTCGGGCCTCTGAAGCATAGTGTCTTAGGATGTCAGCAATGCTCACCTTGGAATCCGAGAAGGGTGGGTTACACCACACCACGCGACCCCTCCACTGTTCCTTCAAACAATCTGTCCAGAACGTGTCCACCTGCCGGTTCTGCCCCATGAGGTCGCAGCATGCGTCCACCTGGAACCGTCCACCCAACACTTTCGCGTACTTGGCTTGCAATCGACTAGACTCGGACGGAATCAGCTTCCAGTCCTGATTGTCTACCAGGGGTTCCCCAGGTTGCATCCTTGGTGAGGGCTGCTGCTGCACCGCTGCTGGCTGCTGCTTCTCTGCTGGTCGCTGCTCACTCTGGGCTCGTGTCTGGACTCTTGCCATTGCTGGTAGCGCGGCCATCCTCTCCACTGTGACCATAGCGTCCAGCCATAAGTCCGGTGTTTCTGCCCACCAGAGACCGTTCAGCTGAGTTAGCTTACCGGTTACTTTGGGCTCACTGACCGGTGGGTACTCACCTTCCTCCTCGTCCGACGAGCTGAGCTCTAAGTCCAGGGGTGAAGTGGGGTCTTCCTCTTCTGCAACCTTCAGGCCAGCCACCATGTCTTCTGATTTCCCCTTGGCTCCCGCAGCTCTTCTACCCTCCTCTGCAGACACCGGCTGGTCAGTGCTCGGATCCACATAGCCAGCTTCCTTCAGCCCCTCGCGCGCCGTCGCCTGCACGTAGTCCGGTCGCCGTGAGGCAGCGTCCGGTACCACCAGTGTGCGTCCAGGCACGTGCTCCATGGCGTGCACTCCTACCTCCACCAGGTCTTCGTACCACCTAGCCTGGCGTCGGCTGAGCTCCCGTCCAGGTGCGAATAACCACTTTAGAGGAGCATGATCCCCCATTAACCTGAACTCCGTGAATATCAGGTAATGTCTCCAAGTCTGCGTAGTGCAGTGGTGGATGGCGGCTAGCTCACGCTCACCTGCGTGGTAGTTCTGCTCAGCAGACGAGAATTGCTTACTCTCGAAGGCTATGGGTTGCAGGCCTTTGCCTAGATCCTGCATCAGCACGCCAGCTAATGCCACTGCACTCGCATCAGTCTGCACAACAAAGGGGCTGGTGCCGCGATGCGCTGATTCCTGATCGGGCAAGATCAAGGTCGGTGCAGTGGTGAGAGCGGTCTTGAGGCGTTCAAAGGCGTGTTCCTGCTCTGGTCCCCATTCCCATGGCACTAGGTTCTTAGTCAGCTTGGTCAAAGGGTGCGCTAAGTCAGCGAAACCCTGTATGTACCGTCGATAGAACCCAGCCAAGCCCAAGAACTGTCGCACGTGCTTCACCGTCTCCAGTCGCGGCCAGTCCCGTATGGAAGCTATCTTGTCTTGCTGAGGTCGGCAACCTGTGCGGTCAATGACATGTCCCAGAAAACGTACTGAGCGTTTAAAACATCGTAACTTGGACTCCTTCAACTTGACCTTATTCTGTCGGCATACCTCCAAAACCTGCCGCAGATGGTCCAGGTGCTCCTCGGGGTTGCGAGAGAAGATCATGATGTCATCCACAAAGACTCTGACGAACGGTAGGTGGCCCAAGTACTTCTGCATCATTCGCTGCCAGCACGAAGGGCTATTGGACAGCCCCATTGGCATGACCAACCACTCATAAGCTCCAAACGGCGTGGTCATGGCCGTCTTCTCGATTGCGTCCTCCTCCATGGGCACCTGCCAGAATCCCCACAGAGCGTCCGCGGTAGAGAAGATAGTCGCTCCCTGCAGGTCATCGATGAGAGACTGTACGTCAGGGAGAGGGTAACGGTCCTTCACAGTGATCTCGTTGATCTGGCGATAGTCGATCACCAGTCGCAGCTCCTTGGGGTTGGAGGGCTTGGGCACCATCAGGACTGGACTGCCCCAAGGTGAAGACGAGGGACGGATGTATCCCTTTGCCAAGAGCTCGTCCAGTTGTCCACGAAGTTGTCGCAACTCTTCCATGGACAGCTTGTAGCACCTCTTGTGTCGTGCACCATCACGGTACTCGGGGTCCACGCGCAGCGGCGATTTGTGGTCGCGGTCCACGACGCCCTCAGGAAGCTCCATGCCCACCACGTCCTGGTACCGCTGCTTCAGCTTCACCAGCTCGTCCAGGATCCATTGTGGTACCTCTGCATCCTCCTCATCCGGCTTGGCCTCCTTGGTCTCACCTTTGCTGTGCTCATCACTAGGTGTCGCCGCAGCAGCTGGTGCCTCTTTCCTGAAACAGCTATACCCATCTTTGCCTTGCCCTGTCTCAGCTTCTATAGGTGCTGCCAGTACTGGCTCGCTAACTCTGCGCGATCTCCTGTGGTTCCCCCCTCTGCTCCTCCGTTGCTCCTGCTGCAGACGCAGTGCCTGCCCTGTTTTCCACAAACAGTATGCCTCCTCTTCCCACTCAGGTTCCAATTCCTCCGCGTGATGCCGTGCAGCCTGCTCCCTGCGCTCTCGTGGAAGCATCTGGAACGCCTCCCATCTGGCCCTTGTGGGGTAAGGTCCCCAGTCTCGCACAGCGGGTTGCGCTGATGTGGGGCACGTCACCGGTCGCAGAGCACACACCTGCTCCTGTGCCCAGTCCTCCTGCTCCGTTGCATCTTGTTCAGATTCAGACGAACTGCTGTCGGAGATTAGGGTGGCTACGCTTGCTACTGTACTGTCGCTGTCGCAGCCTTCCTCGTCAGAGGTAACTTCCCCCCCCCTCTGCCTAGCGTTGTCACCCTCTGCCTCCGATGATGATGATGAAGATGACTCTGATAAGGCTGCAGAGGCCTCTAAAGGAGAGTTGGGGTCGTCGGTGGCCTCCATTTTAAATGTGCCATCTGGAGCCAGGTACATCAGGTACGCCTCCTCGCCGCTATTCTTCAAAGCTCGCAGGTCCTTCCTGGCTTGCTTAGTACTGATAAGCTGTGCCTCTACCAGTCCCATGGCCTGCCCAGACCCTGTAGATGACGACCCAGGGTTGCAACCCGCGATGACTACTTTCTGCGACCCATGTCCGAACTTCACGCTACCATACTGGGCGTAGTCAAATGTGACCATCTTCTGTGCTCGTAGCCAGTCTCCGCCCAACACTATGTCCACTCCGAGTGCTAATGGCATGACGCGCAGCGTAACCTGTTTGGCATAACTGCCCTTCCGTGTCTCGGCTGTGAGCTTCGGACGGACGCAAGAGTTGGCGTCGTACACGGTGCCATCTGCCACCTGCACCTTCATCGGCGTCTCGTGTTTCTTGGGCAGGAGTTTAAACTTCTTGGCGGCCTCCACAGAAGTGAAGCTAGAAGAAGCTCCAGAGTCCACCAAGACTTTTACTCGTACTCTGCCTACCCAAGCCCAGAAAATCAGCAGAGTGGGCCCCTTCGCGTCCATAGCGGCTAGTACATCTGCATCCAACCATTCTCCCCAGCGTCCAGACCCTGCGTCCACCCCTATCTCTGGTCTGATGCTGGCCAGTTTGTGCAGTCCTGGCTCCTTCTCAGGCGGATTCAGCTCCTCATCTGAATTGTCTTCCGGCAGATGGTACGTGCCGGCCTCTGCTATCTTGGCTTGCCAACGAGCCTGCCTGGTGACCTGATCTTCTGGTTCTGAATCACCAGGCCATGGCGCAGGTCGAGCTGCCTCTGCTTCCTGATGCGCCCGGGTGATCTTCCTCAGCTGGTCAACACGCTCCCGAATCTGCGCCAATTCCGTCACTTCTGACTCTGTGCCCGTGCACTTCCACTTCCTTCCTTCTGCGCGTTACTGTCTGTGCTGCTTTCCAGGCTGCTGACAGGTGTCCGTCGCGTAACCGTTGCTGGGCGTGTGATAGCACTGGCTGCTTAGCGCGATCCAGTTGTCGGCGCAGAGCTCTCCCGACCAGCTGGCGCGGGGCTGCTTCCTCTCTAAAGCGCACTCTTCTGACTCCTGGGGGCTGCAACGCGCGCTGGTACACCCCTTTTGAGCTAGGGGCTCCTTGACTCCCTTTGCCGAACAGAGGAAATCTGATCTGAACCTCTGTTGGTTGGGATGCCTGTGCCGGCGCAGCGTTTGGCTCAGTTCTCCCTGGTGCTACCACTGTGATTGGCCGTGACCTCTTCAGCCAGCGTAATGCTCGCCTCATCTTCTCCACCGCTCGCTGCGCTGGTCCTGGTCCGTGCCTCATCCGATGATCCTCTCTGAAGTGAGTGATCCACCGGTAGGTCTGACTCTGCCCGCCTCTCTCTGGTTCTCTTCCAGAGTCGGCCTCCCTCCTGATGGCCATGGCGAGGTGCGGAGTACTTACCTCGCGGGCCTGGGGGCCTATCCGCGTTGTCCGGGAGAGGCACCGGCCCCCGTCGACTCTCCCTCGGCAAAATCCATGTGCTCCGGGGCTACCAGTGCCAGCTGTTGCTCCACTATCCCGCCAGATCCAGTATCTATTCCCGCGTTCTTGAAGGTCTCGAAGGCCTCCTCCCAGATACATTTGACCCAGGCTGCTTTCTGCTGGGGCTGGTGTTGATGTGGGCAGTCGCGAGCTAGATGCTCCTTGGACTTGCATTTTCGACAGCCAGAGTAGACTGACGATCCTGGCAGCTGCCGGCCTTCCACTTCCGTTGGAGTAGTGGTCGTGGGCATGGCGTAGCATTGTTCCTTGGGAGATGCTTCTTCCTCCCAGAATTCTGCCAAAGGAGCTACAGGGAAGGGGGATTGATCGCGGGCAGTCTTCAGATGCGCAGGATCCTTGCGTTCCTCCATCGTAGCTTGCTCCACATATCTGCGCAGTAGCTCTGCCTCCCATCAACCTTCCCAGAGCTCTGGTTGAAATCCACCTTTCCAACCAATTCCTTGTGGACTCTGGCATGCAGTTCTGGTGTCAGTCCACTTAGGAATATACCCGGTAGTGCCGCTCTACTTACTGGTCCCGTCACCCCATGGTCATGCAGCATTTCCAACATGTCGAAGGACTCCATGAGAGAGTGATGGAAGGTGGCGGCGTTTCTTCCAGCGTTCTTGCCAGAGGCTTGACGAGCTCGCGACAACATATTGGGTAAGATACTCAGGTGAGCGTCAGTAACACATGCTCGCGCAAGCGTGGCCACTAAGTCGTCCGGACTCTGCATCTGGTTGGCCAACACTTTCTGAGTTAGAACTCCTTGCGCTGACCCCTCCACCCGGTCCCTGATGATCAGTCGTAATTCTTCTGGCACGGTGGTGATGGTGGCCCCTTCCTGATCTCCATCGTCGCAGGACTTCTTCTTCGTCAACGCCCTCTTCACCAGTGCCTCCTTGAAGTGATCTTGCAGTTCTCTCATGAACTTCTTCAGGGGAGCTAACAAATGTCCAGATGGTCTGTCCCCGCTGAGGCTATCCGTAGGGCATGTGTACGTGGTGATGCGGTCCCGTAGTTTCCGTAGAGAAAGCAACAATCTGTCCTCAGCTTCCAACTCCTTCAGCTTGGTATAGTCTGCCCGCTGTTGATCCCTCTCTGTCTGCTCCTGCTCGACTGGTCTTCGGGGCGGTGGACAGTTCGGAGGTTCTTCTTCAGGTTCCTCTGGTGGAGGTGGAGGCTGGGACTGTCGAGGGGGTTGTGACTGTGGTAAAGTGACACTGGGAGTTGGGATGTTGGGCAGTTGGGCCAATGCACCAGACCAGGGCGGCTGAGTACAATTCTGACAGAGTGGAACTTGCTCACACGTTCTGTTGGGTCCCGACATGACGTCCCATACTAACCCAGAGGCGACCTTAACCCCTCCAGTTGGTGACAACAACAGTCTACCGCATCTGCTGCAATCCGTGCCGCTCTGAACAGCCTGATCCCGTCTGGGTCCTACCAGCTGCATCACCGGGCTGATCAGTGACTCCCGAGCTCTGTGGTTCTGAGCGTGCCCATAGCTAATCGCTAGAGTGGAGTACTGTTTGGCTATGGCCACGGCTGTCTGAGCATCAGCATCGTGGCGCCTCACGTAGTCCCTGGTACCCTGTTCTACAGTGATGGGTACCAGTGGGTCTCTCCACTCTTCCAGGGCTTCGTGGCTTGGTGGGGCTGCCTTAGCCGATGACGCTGAGCCTGATGCTTCATCATTGCCAGACTTGGACGGGGATCCTCCGGACTCAGATCGGGTGGTTATGGCTAAACGCCACGCCTCGTCGGGACTCGGTGAGGGATGCCGAGCCTTAGTCCAGTCATACCAGACCCACTCCGACTCTTCGGGTGAAGGGACTACTGCGCAGATGGCCTCCTTTCCCTTCAGAACCTCCCTCTGGGTTGCTATCAAAGCTTCCCAGCCCTCCTCTTCCCAACTCACCACTTCACCTCGAGCTGCTGCCAGAGCGACGGCCTTCTGGCGCTCTTCTGGGAGGCACTCAAAGCCTGGTCCCGCAGAGCCTTGTCTTTGAACAAAGTTCTGACAGCCATCCCTTCTGTCAGCTCAGGCTCCAGAGCTGATACTCGAGAGGCAGGCTCCTCATCTACAGCCTTCCCTTTTGCTGCCTTGACTGCCCTCTTCTTGGCTAACTGCTTCTTCCGCCTCCGTTGCCGCCTGCTGCTGCCGCTGCTGCTACCTCTGCCTCTACGCCTGCTGCTGCCGCGGCTGCCTCGCTCCGGGGAAACTGTAGAATCGCTGGAGTCACTGGGCCCGCTGCTGTCGCTGCTGGGAGGGAAACGAGGAATTGGTGAGAAGCCAGGGGGATATGCCAATCCGCATCTGGGTATTTCCTCCCACTGCGGCACGGATGGTTGCCTCTGGGCCTCTGCTGGAGCCGCTGAGAGTGCTGTGAAGCGTTCCGAGAGAGCTGAGAAGGTGTTGCGGGTGGGGGTCGCTCCTCTTTCCTTAACACGTGCTCTGCCAAAGTTCACTCCTGCAAAGAGTTTCCTTGGCAGCCCTTCCTGGTGTAGCAGAGTCCCGTGTTTAAGGGCACGCCTGTATTCCCTTTCTGTCACTCCGGCCTGTAGCACAGCCAACTCCTGCGGGGAGGCCGGATGCCAAATGATCTTCCCGCTCCGGGTGCGTGGTTCATTATAGAACCATTGCGTGAGGGTCTTCTTTTCCTCAGCTGACAGTGCGACTATCTGCAACCTCACGGGGGCTGAAGCCTGCGATTCCGCGCTGTCCCCACTGTGGTCGCTCCACGCAGTGCTGGTTCCCTCTATCCATCTGATCACCCGGACCTTCCGGTCCTTCCCGCACTTGCTGTACGCACGGTCCAGAGCTATTTGCTCTGGCGACCGGAAATCCTTCCTTCGGTCTGGCGATCTCTGCCTGTCCCCCTGAGGAACTGAGGGTTGCCCAACTGGCTGAGCCTGCCGAGCTGGCTGAGCTGGAAGCTCTGATGCTTGGAGGCGGGCTGATTCTCTCAAAGCTCTGACAGACCGTGCTCCTTCCTTCAGCTACGGTCCGACTCTCTCCAGGGCAGCCACCAATTCCCGGCTGGCCAATTCCCCTCTGGCTTCCATCGCTGGGCGCGGTGTCGCTGGAAGGGGTAGTGCTGGAAAGTCCTCTGCAGAGACATATGGGTCAGACAATACAAAGTCCGCGTGTTGCAAGGCTGATGCTGGCTGAGTCAGGTTCTCGCCAGAGCCTCCGGCGCTCAGGACAGGGGAGGGATTCTGATCGCGAATCGCTGGAACTGCGCCTGCTTGGGCGACTGGGGTCACACCTGCCTTGGCTGCTAAAGCAGCGTTTGCTGACTGTCCCGGCATTGAAGGTGAGGATGCCGAGACAGTCGAGCTAGAGGACGCTTGACCAGTCGCAGTCTGGCTGACAGCAGCTCTGCTGCGCTGGATCAGAAGCTCAGTACGTTCTGGTCTCTTCCTGGTTCGTTCAGCGCGCCCCTCGCTGGTTACAGCCAGTCCTTCCAGCGTCGTCGTCGAGCCAGTTCGTGTGTCGGTAACAGCCGTAACTCCAGACACCGATGGCGTTGTAACAGCCGTACCTTCAGACACCGATGACGTTGTAACGACCATATCTCCAGACACCGATGACGTTGCGACAGCCGTATCTCCAGACACCGATGACGTTATAACAGCCGTATCTCCAGACACCGATGACGTTGTAATAGCCGTATCTCCAGACACCGATGACGTTGAAATTTGGCCAGAGCCTCCGGCGGAAAGGGTCGACGTGGGGACCCTATCCCCCACCATTGGGCAAGTAACAACAGTGGCACTTCCAGACACCGATGACGTTGAAATTTGGCCAGAGCCTCCGGCGGAAAGGGTCGACGTGGGGACCCTATCCCCCACCATTGGGCAAGTAACAACAGTGGCACTTCCAGACACCGATGACGTTGAAATTTGGCCAGAGCCTCCGGCGGGAAGGGTCGACGTGGGGACCCTATCCCCCACCATTGGGCAAGTGACAACAGTGGCACCTCCAGTCACCGATGACGTTGGAATTTTGCCAGAGCCTCCGGCGGAAAGGGTCGATATGGAGGCCCGGTTCCCCGCTTTCGGGCAGGAGGTCGCAGAAACGGATTGAGCTGCCAGTGCTGCCATGTTCATCCGTTCTAAGTCCTGCAGCTTAGTGGCAATCGGAGTGAAAATAGGGGTATGAACAGGGGTCTCCAGTGCCGGAATAACCCCTACTGGCTCACAGGGCAATGTACTCAGTGGTACTGGACTCACTGGTACTTGCACCACTTCCCCCCCCCCTGCCGAGGGGGTAATTCCTGCGCTGGCAACGTGCACTAAAGGTGTCACAGCAGGTGGTAGCTGAACGGCTGCTTCCGTCACTGGAACAGGATAGGACAGGGCCAAATTCGGTGCCACGGACGCCGTGGGGTACGGTGAGAGCTCAGGCACTGACAGATTCGGCACCGGGGGAGACAGCATACCCGGAGAAGGGTACCCCATTGGTACGCCGTACGCAGCCGCTGGCAACGGAGTGGTATGCGGCCACAAGGCACGTGGTGGCAGTTGGTGCTGCTGACCGTACTGCTGTTGCTGCAGAAAAATTTGCTGTTGAAAATTCCTCTGGTGAGCTAAATCATCACGGGGCTGCGGCTGCCAAAATTGACCGGCTGGCGTTGTCATAATTGGGCTACCGTTGGAGCTGCGCTCGTCATACCCACTGTGGGGGCCGGAAAATCGTACGAATTCCGCTGAAATTGCGGCGGCGCCGTCATAAAATTACGCTGCGGCAGTTCGTGCAAAAATCCGTACGCAGAATTCACATCTAGCTGCTGCGTTGAGCCAACGTACGAGAGTCCAGGTTGTGTGTGCGCAGCCGATTGCGGAAAGACGTGCGAAACAATTCTTGGGTCGAGCGATTCAGAGTAATTCGCCGCCGAAAGAAACTGCGATTGCTCCGTGGAAGCCGCTACAGCCGTGTGCGACGGAATTCCATGCTGAAAGTCCATGATTGCGCTGTGAGTGAACGCACGTAAACGGCAGTGAACTCACACAGTACGGGCGATAAATTTTTGCCGATTGACGCCGATTTCGGTTTAACGAAAGGCAGATCCCGCGGAAAGGTACCTGCAAAGACGAATTACATCACACTTGAACGTGTGGTATATGCATTCAGGAACAGTATATGATATATTTTCCGTCGAAATTCGCAGCCCTGACGAAAGGCGGACGCAATTAAGCGTGTTTTACGTCGTCGTCTTCAGAATTTTCGTGGGAACCCGCGGAAAGGCCTCGCGGAGAAGTCGTGTGCCGATAATTGTACAGCCGAAGTTCAGTCGGCACTAACAGGTCGCGTCTAACGCAACCACGCTGATACCAGTTGTTCGGGGGTGCTCTCTAAGAGCTTCTAAGTCTACTTAACAATACAGGGAACCTAGTTCAAGCCTGCAAGAGATATGTATGGCTGTAAGCATGATACATATATGTGAATCGGATCTTTCTTAAATGTCGGAGTTACAACAGCCAGGTGTGGCTGTTCACAGTAACAAATTCAAAACTGTTTCATTCAGCCTGCTCGGCTGCTTTATGCCATGGTTTCCGATCTCGAACTTTCGAACATAACTCGATGTCGACTCCTGTCAGGTCCCATCATACTTCATGAGAACTCGAACAGTCACATCATAGAATCTGCCGACTAGCCCAGTTATATCATCACTATATTCCGAGCCACTCCATATCACTCTGAATAATTATAACTGTGCTGACTTGGCAATATTGGAGGCCATACCAGCTTTCCCTCCAATTTCTCTGACTGCTGGTTTTCCCACCAAAACTCACTTTCGGGTCAGGTATTTCTGTCAGTCATTTCTGTCAGACCCCCTTGTCATCTGGTCACATAAATGCCTGTCACTGATGACTGTCATCGTACCCGTCACTCGTAGCTCTGACGCGCCATCATACTGTCTCGTGACTTACCCTAGCACAGGACTTGTAAGGTTTTCAGATGCATTCCGGGCGCCCGGACCCATGCCAGAGAGTGAAGACGCACTACGCACGGGAAGAGGCGATGCTCACGCCGCTGGAGATCAAATCCTTCATGTATCGCTGGTCCCTGGATTTAGCTTGGCCGACGAAGCGCATCACGAAAGCTGGGAACCGACGTGTCTTGGTCATGACTGAGCACTACACGCGTTTCATCGTGTGTGTTCCAATCCCCGACAAGGAAGCCTCCACCGTCGCCAGCGCGTTTCGGAATCACGTCCTGTCAGTGTTTGGGGCGCCAGCGGAATGCCTCGTGGATGGGGGCACGGAATTTGAGGGCGAGTTCGCTGCACTATGCAGGCAGTGTCTCATTGACCGGAGGGTGACTTCACCTAGTTCCCCAGAGAGCAATGGCTTGACTGAACGAGTGGTGCGCACTCTCAAGTTCTGCTTCAAGAAGATGGCCCTCGACAAGGGCCTGGACTTCGAATGGGACGAGATGCTTTGGTCACTCGTGCTCAGTTACAACGCAGCCAAACAACAGTCGACTATACAATTTAATACAATTTAATCAATAATTAGAAATCCCTCAGATGGGATGCTTCGCTGACAAGTGGCATTACCAATTTATACACCTGTGTGATAAGATCAGATTCTACGCTACGGATACAACCGTAGACTTGAAAAATCGTCAAACTCTTGAATAATCGTCATTCGGGAGGCATAGTCAGCCACGTCGGTTGATTATGAAAAACAACGCAACGCCCGATAATTATGTAGACTATAGTCACCTACATGCATGTACTTTTGTGCACCGTCGGTGCGTATTTATTATTTTCTATTTTCGTATACCTGAAACCCAACGTATATCAACTTCTGGTATAATGCCAAATCAACGCGCACCGAAACGAAATTTTAGAGACGAATTTCATCATAATAAAGGAGGAGGAAGAGGTGGAGCGACATTTGGTCAGGTATTGCCGTATTTAAATATACCACATCTGGGATGTCAATCATGCATGCATCGTTCATGTTAACTGTTAAATTTTAATTTCATGATATGCTAACATCTTACCCAGGAAGAATGCATTTCTATAATTACCAATAACAATCGTTACATTATGGTAATAACAGATACGTTACCTCTGCTCTTTATGTTCTAGGACCAAAGCAAATTACTTACTTACTTACTTAAACAACCAAACCGCGAATGATAGAGCGGGATGATGACATTATTAGCGTCGGTCATGGTCATGGCTTAGTCAACGTTCATTGTTTATTCTTTCACTGTTTATTATTCTTTCATCTTTGTAAAATATAAGCGAATGATGAGATAATCGAACGATGATCAGATTTCAGATGGCCTACAGATACCGGCCTAGCGGAGATCTCAAAATTGAGATCGACCAAGCCTAGTATCTATGAGATATCCATATATATATCCACCTACTGCTGGAGGTGGCACCTCCATCTCCAGGTCTTGGCTTAGTCAGCGTTCACTGTTTATGAGAGTTCTCATAAACAGTGAACAGTTTCTTCTTCTCATAAGAAGAAGAAACCACGAAATCTCGACCATGGTCGAACTCAACCACGGTTTGGAATAGAACCCCCGAATATTCTGCCTACGTGGGGGGGATATCCGCGTCGCGTCGGCGTCGATCGTGGTTGAGTTCAAGCTAAAAAATCGAACTCAACCACGAAATTTCGATTTTTCGTGGTTGAGTTAGATTTTTCGTGGTTGAACTCAACCACGATCTCAACCACGGTCTCAACCACGGTATGCCATCACGATGTCAGCAGATGTCGAATTCGGTTTTCGATTTTCGATTTCGGTCATCACCCCGTGACGCGACGGTGTCGTCGCGAAAAGAGGTAGCGAAAAATTTGTCTCATCGCCCCTTACACGTGGTGCAGTCTTCGGAGATATAGAAGCGTTTGCGCCAATACGAAAATAAAAATATTTAATACGCACTGAAGGTGCATATGTGTATGACAAATAGACCAAACCCTAATGTGAATATATAGGTGTATCAACAATTAAGTGCAGTCACTTAAGTGATAACTTGTCAGTTGATTTATTACTTACTTACTTACTGAAAGAGTATCAAAGTGATATCTTCAGATTCTAAGTAAATCAGAACAAAGCTCGAATAATGAATCAGAGCAGTGTCTGTAATAACCTCTATCAGCTGTCAATAATATGATTACTGATCTGAGAGAGTTACATGCATTTGAAGTGATCACAACTGTATCAACTGTCAGAATGCAATGTAGACGTTGGTGTTGCTCCAGCGATAGTAAAAGGTATGGACAGTGTTCAGCAGTTACCAGCTGCATTATGAACACTGTATACTGCCTTCGGGTCTGGAGATATTCTCCATCCAGCCCTACAGCATGTGGTTTTATCCTGTTTACCATAACTATCGCCATCACTGACATCCAACACGCACATGTGTTTGTTGGATGGTATCTACATTATCATACACGTGGTTGATATTATAGTTGATCATTTCACTTACTGAATCAGTGAATGTCAATATAGTGTCAGTGATTGTGCATTGTGCAGGTACTTGCTGATTTAGTACACTTAAGCAAATTGATAGTGATTTATCATACAAGATAATCTGCATACCACTGGACAGCATGTGGCTAGTATGATGCATATCAATTTGGTTAGTAAGTTGTAATCCTGCATATCTCATCATGATGAATGACGAGTTGATTGATATATTTCACAAATGGCTCCGGTGACTATTCCATCTTTGATCAACAGTAGAGCAATTATCCATCCCAAATCCTACGTCAGGAATAACTGAGCTAAATACTGTCTTTATGACCAAGATTTGCACCTTATACCAAGTGGATTCATTTATAGCCTATACTTGCACAGCAGGTATGCTATATGGTATATCGATGCAACATCTAGTATGTGTGTAAGATGTACATATTTACAGTGTGGCATAGTTGTATTGCTTGATCAACCCCCGGTTCCATAGGGTACAAACCTATGGTCGGTTAGGCACGGACAGACAGTCACCAAATCGATCAACATAACTACATGGTGATTTCAAGATAAGTCCTTGCTTTTTAATCTTGCAATACTTCCATGATACACTGTTAGTATATGCATATGTATGCCAACTGTTATCGTGATCAAGTTGGATATGCATATGTGTGCATGTATGCCAAGCATTTGTGACCAAACTGATTATTATAACAGTATGAATGGTGCACAGTTACAGTATAATGGCAAGTTGTAGTGTGTGATAATAATGATGACTTGTGGTTAGTGGTATAAGTGTATTAACTTATCACTCACTGTCAGCATGTATTATAACAGTGGAATTGTGCTGCATGGTGTATACCGTAGTAAGTGTGTGAAATGATGATGACAGTGCACACTATTATTATACAACATATGTGTGTATACTGATGATTGGTATAACACACATATCACTGCGCAGCATCAATGTTCATCTGATGTAAATTGTACGTCCGACTGCAAATATTGTATGTACATCTGCGACTATTGAACGAACATTATGATTGCATGCTATGTGCGCGCGCAACACATATTGTATGACGCGCTGCATGTAGATGCATCACGGATCATGCGCCCTCTATCGCGCGTCCCCTGCACAAGATGAAATCATAGCAGGTGCGCATCGCACTGACGAGCTAAATCATCGTACGTGCGCGTCGATGAGCGATTCGTGTAAATCATCTGCAAATAACGAAATTATTATATGCGTGCGCTGCACTGAACAATTTGTGCGGATATTTAGCGAACATCGCTGTCGCCGGTGTATGTCGCATGGTATGAATGCGATCGCGCGTATACCGAAACCCCGTGCGTTCTGCCGTAGCTGATGCGAATCATGCATACTGATGATGATTTTTCGTTCGCGCGTCCGTATCTCGCATACCGAACCAACCCTGCGAATGTTGACAACATGTATGTGTGATCCGTACGCAGTGCGCACACCTTGTCGCTGATTATTTGCTGACGATGTTACTGCGAATGCTATCAGCTGCGAATGCGTTCGCGATGATGATTTCTCGCGCACTCCGTTTGCTGACGATATTGCAGCGAATGTTGTTATTCGCTTGTAGATATTCGATATATGTATGCGGGCTCTGTCGCCGATATGTATACGCGATACCTGTCACACACACAGTATACAATCTATATACAATATATCTACCGCTGCACACACTCTTATGTCCTCGTTCGTCGCGTGGACGAGAATACCACTGTCAAGGTTGATATACAACCTTAAAGACTATGCGGCTGCTATTGAACTGTAGCAACACGCAATGATATTTGGTGGGGTATGAGTGCAGTCTTTGGTGTCCAGAAGTGTCTGCTTGAGCGCAATGCTCCTCATATACTAATGCCCTCACGCTTCATAAGCGTTACCACCATCGGGTTGTGAACCCGAGAGCATTGGATGAACTAACAGTATCGGCTGGTCGAATTAGCCTGTTGATACTCGCATGATGTTCAGTTCATGCTTGAAGCGAAGACGCGTCCTCTCAGAACAGTTCGTTCTTCAAGAACTTGTCTTGCTTCGCCATCGAGATGCCGTACCCGGCCTCTCGATGACAGATGTCACTCATGGTGAGCGGATGACAGACATTATGATTGTACATGTCATAGTCGACCGTACTGACAATACCCGACGACTGTATGTCATTATAACATATGACATGACATGACATGACATGACATGACATGACATGACATGACATGACATGACATGACATGACATGACATGACATGACATGACATGACATGACATGACATGACATGACATGACATGACATGACATGACATGACATGACATGACATGGCATGGCATGGCATGGCATGGCATGGTATGATATGTATGACACATATATCATCGGTCATATCCCTGACACAGTTCCTCCAGCTCAAGGTTGATGTCCAGACTAAGACACTTCCTACAGGAGAGTCATACCCGACCAGGATTGAGCTTTCACACGAGCGGAGCATCGCTGATATGTGTGCTAAGTTCAGCATAGACAGAAGATACTGCTCTAGCACAACGCTAGCTCATCTATACCGAATGTCTCCCATCGCATAGATGGTACCGCTATTGGGTTGTGAACCCGAGACATTGGTTGAACGACCAGTATCGGCTAAACGAATAATGCGTTTGCCATATGATACTGCGCAAGCTTATTCAGAACATGCTAGAAGCGAAGATGCATACTTCTCCGAACCATTTCGGTTCTTCAAGATGGATCTTGCTTTGCCATCTCGAGTCCGCGACATACGGCCTCTCGATGACATGTGCCATTCAAGTCTTACCTTGAATGAATGACAGATGATGTGACTTATCATCTCGATGACATGTACAGTCATAGTCGACCGTACTGACGATTGTCTGACGATTGTCTGACGAATGTCTGACGACTGTCTGTCATTATAATATATGACATGACTCGACATGACATGACATGACATGGTATGACATGTCTGACAGGTATGACATGTATGACACATGTGTCATCGGTCATAACCGTGACAGATATCGCCATTACATCATTTGACCGCAGGATCATGTGCGCGACAGTGCTTCGCTTTTTGCTTCCCAACATGCCATGCCACGCGTGGGTGGCGTCGCGGTAAATATATGCTGGAAATGACAGCCTGACTAGTTCGTACAGTCAGGTGTCATATCCAGTTTGTCATTCTCGGTGTACAGCTAGTGACCTAGACTCAGTATTTATGTCCATCTATACGAGTCTAGTGATCCGTTTGTTCACCGTCGGCTGCGGATCCCCACTGCCTGTTTCAGCTGTTTCTAGCAGGTTTGGCCCCACTTACACTTTATTTAGCCACTGCGACACCGCTGAGATGATTGGCTAAAGCCGGACGCTTGGGATGGAGTGAGGCGCTCCGCGCGTGGAAGTGCCGGCAGTCGCGGGTATGGCCTACATTTTTTGGGTTGATTTACGGTGAGCTGTAGGCCTTCGAGAACATTTTTTTCCTACGGGATTTAACGTTGGATTGGTTTACGCATCCTGGTTGGTTACCACACCGTTTCGTATTGGCCGCCATCTACCACACGACTTCTCGAAATTGCTGCTCTCTCACGGCATCCGTATCGACGACCCATCGTATTTCTTGGCCGCCCGTGACTGCCGCATTTTTTTTCCACGTCTTCTTGCCTCACTCCACCCCTATAGTCTTCTTCATCATGGTCGCTTCTACTAGATCAACAGCTAGCATGGCGAATCGCCGCCGCACATTAAGCACGATTTTTGATTCCGTTGCTGCCAGGCATGCCAACACACCCGCGACTCCGCCAGCGGCACAGCCACCCGCTAATTCGGCGGGGGCTACATTTTTGGCATCGGTACGCACGTTGCAACGAGGGCACTTCGACATGAAGGTAGCCAAGCACGTACAACGCAAGTTGTTCGACGGCAAGGAGGGGAGATTTTCCGGTGCGGAGTCCCACGCGGCGGCCATCTTCACGAGAATGGTCTCTGCGCTGCAGACAGCGTTCGTCACTGAGGACATCGGTTTCGCTCCGCTCTTCACGCTGGACGACGCTACTTTGGTTGGCCGTCCGCGTGGAGGCCAACGATTTGTTGTTCTCCACGCTCGAGCTGCTGGTAGACCCCTCCTCGCCCGCAGCGGACTGGATGGACTCGTCCCACGCCAGCTTCCCGACGGACGGTAAGCGTGTTCTGCTCGAGTTCGCCCGTCGGATGATCCCGGTTGGTGACCCCTTCCAGGGGCAGGCGGACGGACATGTTCGCCGTCCGCGTCCCTGCGGGCATGGACCCTCATGGACCGATCGAGGACTTCAACGCCGCGCTCAAGGCTGCGAGATCAAGGGCGACGCTCATGGACGAGGACGTGAAGTCCCTTTTCATCAAGGCCCTCGACACCACCTTCTACCAGCCGGTTGTGCCCCGCTTGCTTCTTCACGACCAACGAGCCGCCCACGACCTCCTCACCGTTCAGCAATGGGTGCGTGAGTGCTACGGCGAGCACGTGCGGGCGGGCACCGCCACCGCATCCGCACACCGGTACCCCCACGGCATGCACGCACTTCATGGAGAAGGACATCGGTGATTCGGGCACGGCGGGTGAGGTCGCGGACTTACGGGCGATGGTCCTCGACTTGAAGCGGCAATTGACCGCCTTCCTCGCCGCCGCCGAGTCCGAGCCGTCCCCACGGGGGTTCACACCTCGCGCGGACAAGCCAGACCGTCGTGTCAAGACCCGCTTTGCGGCCTCGCCCCTCCCCAAAGGGGGGAATTGGTCTCAATCCGTCTCGAGGAAGGTGGCCTTCCACCGGGACACCGGTGCGACCATCCCGTACTGCCAGAATCAGGTGTGCGCTAAGGGGAAAGCGCGGCATTGGCATCTGGACTGCCCGAACGGGGGCAGGACCGGACTCTCGGCCTACGCCTTCGCCGAGGAGGCCGAGAACTCCGTGCTGGCCGCGAAGTTCCAACACGCCATCGACCACGGCGACCCCGTGGGATTCGACGCCCTCTGCATGCTTGCGGGCGGGATGTGACACACCGACAGGATAATCTGTCACTTGTCACCTCTTAAAGTAGGCTGGGCGACCGTCACTAATAGTCGGGAAACTCCCGTTAGTATTTATGTGTATACCTCTTTTATCTATCTGACTTTTACCGTTCTGATCTCGAAACCCTTAACTCAGGGTTTATTTCCAGTTATCCGATATATTCGCTCCGAACTATATATCTGACAGGTTATGGACCCTTTCACGCTTGCGTGAACTGATTTTTGGCGTTGGATTTTATTTCTTTATTGCTCTATCTTCTCATTGAGCGTGCCCTTCCCTCTTGGGGCACTAGGAATCTGATTCCCGTCTCTCGCTTAGATTCAATTGGTTTCGGCTTTGGGCAGTTACGACGAGGTGGTGCTCTACGATTTTTCTTGAGTGGATTTCTTATTCGTATTCGCTTTCTTATATGGATTTCACTCAGATTTCTTCGAGCGATGAGCTCACAGCTCTTCTAGCTTCCATTGATGGCAAGTTGGCGAACCTGGACTCGCTGAACCGCTCGCGCACTGTTTCGCTCGTTTCTTCTATGGCTCGCGCTCTTTCGCACTTTCGGAGCTCAGATCTTTCGGCCGCATCGTCGGCGGTTTCATCACCTATTATTTTGCAGGTAGTTGTCTCTGACAGTGGCACACTGATAGGTGGTGCTCAGACCGGCGGGTCTCATGACATGAGTTCCGGGAAATCAGCAGTTTCGTTTTGTGAGATGGGAGTTGGCGATGAGCCCGCGATTTTGGGTGTCCGATCAGTTCATTCCCAGGTTACCACCACTAGACCCTCCCCTGGTATCCCTGGGGCGAGTAGCGCGCACGCACAGGCCCCTCCTGTGCGTCGCGAAGTTCATTATATTCATGCGCCCCCTTCTGTGACGCCTCCCTATATGGGCTCTTGGGCGGTACGCACTTTTGAGGAGTTTGATTCTGATGTAGAGGAAGATGAATCGGAGTACCCTGTTGGGTATTTCGATGATTCTGAAGACAGTTTGGAAGAGGAAGACAGGGATTATGGCCACTTGGCCCCTCCGCTATTTTCAGATTCTCGATTGGAACAGGGTTCTTCGCTGGACACAGGTCTCCAGCTGGAATCTTATGGCGGAGTTTTGCAACCCTCGATCGAGGAGGACTTTTTACCGCAACGCGAGTTTTCTGTGGGCACAGTTTCATTTCATGAGCCGGACACAGAAGAATTTGAAAACGATAATTTTCCGGAAGCGGCTTTCGTTGAAGGAGGAGAGTTCGATGAAGATTACACCGCAGAGGAGTGGGCCGCCTGGGACGCAGGGGCCTACGATGCTCAGGAGTATGGTGGTGCGCGAGAGGAGTTTGCTGAGCATTTTGACAGCTACGATGGGGAAGAGTATTATTCCGATGATTACTGATTTTCTTTTACTGACCGGCGGCACGTTTCTCTGGACGCTAGCCAATTGCTGTAGGTGGGATCCGGTTTATTTCAGCAGCTTTTATTTATTGTTTCTAGCCACTTGCGAGCAGCATTTATTTTTTATGGCACATCATTCATGGGCGGATTCCCTTTTCACAATGCCACGGACTGGACGCTATATCGACCGGCAGGACTTTCTTGTATTTGTTGCTAAGATTCATCATGCAGACCGGCAGCCTCTTATCACGTTGCCAGCCACTTGCTGGAAAAGAGAATTTTGATCGGCGGAGACATGTTATTTCAATCTCGTAGCTCACAGCTCAC
This sequence comes from Cymbomonas tetramitiformis, assembly GCA_001247695.2. Classification (NCBI taxonomy): domain Eukaryota; kingdom Viridiplantae; phylum Chlorophyta; class Pyramimonadophyceae; order Pyramimonadales; family Pyramimonadaceae; genus Cymbomonas; species Cymbomonas tetramitiformis. Next base: position 14,494 of record LGRX02032606.1, on the reverse strand, counting down.
TCACATCTTAGCACGTAATTTATGCTTTAGCACTCAACCACATCTTGAGACCTAGCTAGCTCCTAGAGTTAACCGCTTACATTTCTTTCAGTAAACTCTAGTAGCTAGGGTGGTGTGTTGTCACAAGCTGTGCACCTCAAATGAGGTGGTGTGCTGGAAATGACAGCCTGACTAGTTCGTACAGTCAGGTATCATATCCAGTTTGTCATTCTCGGTGTACAGCTAGTGACCTAGACTCAGTATTTATGTCCATCTATACGAGTCTAGTGATCCGTTTGTTCACCGTCGGCTGCGGATCCCCACTGCCTGTTTCAGCTGTTTCTAGCAATATACGCGAATGTAGTGGCACTGTCATCATTAACGTCTGGCGACCGTGAGATCGGACATTCGACTGCGTCGCCCGTTGGGATTCGAGCTTTGCTGCTGCTGCTGATTGACTACTAAGGTAATTTACTTCATGCCAAGACTATATACTAGGCGCTGTCGATCACAAATATGCGATCTCCACTAGGCGTCGATCTTTTTGGACAGCACGATCAATTACCATGCGATGTTCACATGGATATCGCCATTACATAATCTGACCGCAGGATCATGTGCGCGACAATGTTTCGCTTTTTACTTCCCAGCATGCCATGCCATAACGCGTGGGTGGCGTGCTGGCGTCGCGGTAAATATACGCGAATGCAGTGGCACTGTCATCGTTAGCGTCTGGCGATCGTGAGATCGAAAAATCGACTGCGTCGCCCGTTGGGATTCTAACTTTGCTGTCAGGGTCATGACCGATGACATATGTGTCATACATGTCATACGTGTCATACCTGTCAGACATGTCATACCATGTCATGTCATGTCGAGTCATGTCATATATTATAATGACAGTCGTCAGTACGGTCGACTACTATGACTGTACATGTCGTCAGATGATAAGTCACGTCATCTGTCATCATTCGAGGAAAGACTTGAATGGCACCTGTCATCGAGAGTTCGTACGTCGAACTCGAAGATGGCAAAGCAAGATACATCTTGAAGAAACAAACAATATATAACCATCTTTGCTTTAAGTATGTGCGGAACACGCATACGCAGTATTATGGAGCGAACATATTATTCGTTCTGACGATACTGGTCGTTCAACCAACGTCTCGGGTTCACAACCCAATGGCGGTACCATCTATGATGATGGGAGACGTATGGCATAGATGAGGAAGCGTTGTGCTTCAGCAGTATCTTCTCACAGAAGCCTGCACTCATCCCCGCTCATTACTTACGCGTGTGTTACCGTCCCATAACACAGCGCTTTATATCAATATACTGAGGGCTCGCTTATCTAGCCCTAACAGAATGGTATTCTCGTAAACGGCTCGCAGATTCGGTGTCAGATGTAACAGCATAAGGCACATGATGTGACCTACGCTAAGATCGCGTATGCTCGGGCACGGTGATGTGACCTGCGCTACGATCGCGTATGCATGGGCACGATGTGACCCGCGCTGATGACGTGGATTCGGGCTGCATCCCAAGAACTGCGACGCACCTTCGGTGCGATGGGCTGCATCCCAAGAACTGCAATTCGGCTCATAGTAAGCTGCCACGTCATCACATTGACCGAACTGTGATACTAACTGGAAAAAATAGGTAAAATAGGTAAAATCCGTTTGCGATAGATTTGAAAATTGAAAATCGGACCCTCTTTTATTTGATAATACGATTTTATACCTATTGAGGTATGAGAAAATCATAATGACTATAGTCATATCTCGTGTAACACCCTAGATAGCAGGTGTGGAATATGTAGGGGTATACATATTGGCTGTAACGAAATGCGTCAAAATGTTGTACGTGAAATGAAAAATGAAAATTTCGGATTGATTTTTTTTGCTAATATGAATATTTAGCTATCAATAAACAATCCCTGATTTATGCAGCATGTGTGACACCCTGTAACACCCTAATCACATTATTGGGAATATGGGCCACTGTAACCTTACATGCCCTAAAATGCCACTAAATATTCGATAAACTTCGTGTTTGGCATAAATATATCATGCTGTAATCAACACACACATGATAATATTACGGGCAACAACCCAAGAATTGTTGGGCAACAACCCTAAAACTGTATAAGCTGCTTCCTACAAGGATTGCAAGCTATAAGCGATAAGCTGTAAGCTATATATAAACAACTGACTGCCTATGTGTTCACACTTCCTCAAGGGGGGAAGAAGGTGGATAGGATTACACACATATCCATTTTATATTCCAATCTGGTGATTTCTGATGGATTGCTTTTGATAAAATCACTGCATCCAAGAGTAACGTTGAAATCTGTACAACGTTAAATCCACCATCACTAATAAAGTGTAAACTCGGATGGGAAACTATATTCCAATGACTATAAGTTGACTTTTGCTCAGCATTTACATTCTCGAGTAAGTTTAGAATGCTGAACTATATACATAACATATAACCTGATACCATTCTTAATTGCATTTCCTGGATCAGAAGATGATAGTTATATAATGTATATATATATATATATCCCACCTGATACACTTGGCACTATAGCCGTACATAAGAGTGGGAAGGACAAGTGCATCGCTGTAAGACTGCTTGATATAGTCCCAGTGCTGAAGGCAGAATTTGGCACCCGAATAACAGCTGATAACTGTTGGTGACCACCATGCAAGACCTTCCAAGCGTAACTCCTTTGTCCTAAGATGCAAGTGAATTGTTCATAATATGTTGACATCACATAAAAGCATTCTGATAAAAACCCTATATATCCATGTGAGTTGTCATTACTACAAATGACATGGGTTTCGAATCGTCGAAATGATGAGTATAACTCCGATGAATTCATTAATACAGAATAAGCTGTTGAGATTGTTCCTCCGGCTGGATTGCAATCATTTACAATCCCTGTACATTCCGGTGACAAAATATTGCACTGGACTGATCACCACATTTGGTATAATCTGTGATATATAAGTCACCAGAGAAAGCATTGCAATCAGCACAATGCTGTCTAGACTCGCAAAGATGAGTAACAGATATTCTCAGATGTAATAAATAGAGGCACAATGTGACCTACGCTAAAATCGCGTATGCTCGGGCACTGTATTGTGACCTGCGCTAAGATCGTGTATGCATGGACACAACATGACTCGTGCCAATGACGTGGACATATTTTATGCCACGACATCACATCTGAAATCAATAAATCACTCAGAGAGAAGGTGTTGACATCAGTATAGCACCATTATACATATAGTCATAAGGATTCTAAAGAAGACACAGTCTCTCCAATATTGACAAACATGGTGCACATATTACCATGCTCTCTGATTATATATTGATATCCCACAGCATACGATAATGGTAATAGCAAACCACTTCGCCGCTGGAGGGTAGTGTTGTATATATGCAGCACATGCTTGGGCACTATATGACCCACGCTGATGACATGGATTCGGGCTGCATCCCAATAACTGCAATGCACCTTCGGTGCAATGGGCTGCAACCCGAGAACTGCTATCCAGCTTCATAGAAAGCTTCCACGTCATCACATAGAGGTCGGACCTCTGTTGTATTTGAACGGCGCTTGACAACCGCCTAGCAATACACTTCCTTGAGGGGGGAAGATGATAAGCTAGGAATACAACTAAAAACCAAATAAATAATAAAGACAAATAATAAAACAAATATAAGTTGCATCATTGTTTTTGTTTTGGTAAGCCTGACTATATATAGTCAAACCATGCAGAACTCCATGAAGTTGACACATATATGTATCAAACATTTCTAAAGTCATCAGCCATGACATACATATGAGCTTGATTTTGAAGACCTAGACATTGTATGCATCCAGTCTAGCATGTATCCAAACAAGAATTGTATATTGACACGGTGCAAGCACTATGGCCTCTGCCACCGATGATCATTGAAAAGGGCAACCATTCTTGATATTTCATACATATCATCTGATTGTATCATTAAAGGTGTCAAGAGTACTCAATGCAATATGCAGGCTACGGCCTTAGTACAACACCTAGAAAGGTCAAAGCCACTGAGCTAACTAATGCAGCATAAATGCTAGCTGCCTTGAAGGCTATACAATAAGCCTATTGCCCTTATGTCTTGATATGTATCCGTGTATTGGCATCTCTTTGAGGTAATTATGCCTACTGAATGAGCCATACCAACCATCTTGTCTTCATTGATCATTACATATCTGATCATATCGCCATTGAGCAATGCCTATTCTGTGAGATTATATATCACGAGGCATTTCATTATTGCACATTAAACAATTATAGTGCAACAAAGATCATCAGCTCTTCATCATACCAAAAGGTTGAGTTGTTGTCAAAAGTATTGATTTTCAGACACCATTTCTCAGAGGTCTATTCATCATGAAAAACAGAGTCTGTGCAATCATGGCTATTCAGCCTTCGACATAGCTGACATAGCTATTTAGCTTATGACCCAACCGTTGTTAAGCAGCCTCCACGCTATATGGCTGAAAGATGGCAAGCAATCTCTTCGGTCATTTTTGGGCATAACGCAATCAAGCACAACCAATCCAGAATGTTTATCCCAAAATTCTCTAAGAATTATTCACATTTTCCATGTGTCATATGAAAACAACCAATATACCACCCTATAATGGGAGTCATCTCCTTCAGTGGTGATTTTGCATAGTGACTTTCTTGCTGTTTATTTTCTTCGCATGCTGCAGGTCTGCTGCCTCCCTGTGTGACTCGTGCTCAATGGAAGAACAAGATATGTTGAAGCCAGTTTTGCTTTTGGATGAAGAAAGCTCAGAAGATGAGCTAGTAGATTCCAGCAAGTTTCGTGGCTGGTACAACGTTCCGGATGTAGCAGTAGCAAAGAGGCGCTTGCAGAATAAGAAAAAAGCTGAGCGTGATGCCAAAAGACGTAGGAAACAATGTCCTCAGTGGATGTTGGACAGTCAATGGTAGCTTTAGCTAGAAAAGTACATTAGATTCAGATTCTGAACATACAAGTGGGCTTGCATGCACTCAAGTTTGTACTGAGTTGCAATTGTCCAAAGTTTTTATTCTGACATCACTACTTATTTGTGGAATAAAATACAATGGTATAAACCATCCACATATAAATTGACACCATATTTGAAATTTCATATCATTTTGACACATAAGACAAGCATGCTTCATAAAGAAATGAAGACTCTTTGAAAGTTCATTCTGGAATGTTTAGAAATTTGTTGCCTCATCCATTAGGCCACGAAGTCTTGGAAAACCCGCAATCTGCATACGGTTTCCAAGCGCAGTTCATCCTCATTCTGGAAAGTGACAGAAATTTTATAGTCATAAAACAAGTCACAATTCTATCGGATTGAAATGACACATTCATCATTCATACTTCTTTATCATAACAAGTCTCTGAATAGTGTTTGCCCAAAAATAAAATGGGCACCATTGAGATAAGTGATCATGTGCTGAAGAATATACACATATCACTAGGCAATGCCATGTTCTATTCATAATGAAATGACATGTCAGCCATCCATCAACTACGAAAATACAACTCGTAGTAAGTTGTTGTCATTACGGACACTTCTTGATTGACTCTCCATTAGCTTCGATACAAAAGTTAACTTCGGTGCCATCACTGATTTCTTTGTTCATCATGACAATCATTATCCAGAACCATTGTCTAAGTTGGGTACACTATAGTGACCCTAAACTGACAAAGTATGTGGGCTGCAACCCAACGACTGCATTTGACATCATCTGGCATTTGCCACATTCAAAAACGTCAGGCATATTGCCAATGTGACGTAGAGAGAATCAATGTTCAGATTGATATTGTTACCTCTAAAGCATTCAATGAGTAATCTCAGTCTGATTCTCTATCAAACCATTTTTTACATAACATAATGATTGAATAACATCCTCCATCACCATCTGAATGGTTTGATACATCTCTTTTTACGAGGGGGAGGAAGAGTATAGATTCATTCATTTTTCATACAGCTGCCACAAATTGATTTGCATCATTGGGATTTTGCTTGGAAGATTAAAAATCTTATCAAAAGTTCCAGCATCTGTGTATAGCAGCCATAAAGTTGATGACACGGTACATCATGCCGATTGAAACATCAAATGAAGTCTTATTTGACTTACTAACACATGAAGTTCATTATGAGGAAATCATAGATGCATATTTCTCTGGCTCTATCATATTATATGAAGGGCACTGACATAGGAGAACGATGGTTTTTCAAATGTGAATAAGCTATATTGTAAGCTTACGACCATCACTTTGACGTCAACAGCCTGAGATGCTGATTGACGAAATTCAAGAGTTGAAGGATTCGATGAATCAACCTTGGTAACATATGTTTTGATTGATGAATTGTTGATCCAAGGTTTTTTCCCAAATCTAGAGAAGCTGGCACACAAGTTGTTGCCAATGTCTTAAGGAAAGCATCTGAGCAAAGGATTGCCAGTTGTGCCATCAGGCATCGAATTCCATAACAGCAAAGCCGAGTGAGTAAATCCGCCACTCTAGCTATTTGCCCGTCATTCCTTCCAGGTTCATGACAAGAGACAATTCACCAAAGTCATACACCAATGCATAAGTCACATGCATGGTTGCACAGTTTGTATCCGAATGCAACCCCATCGAGGTTAAGCATCTAGACAGCAACTCTGGCCAACCAAAAGCCTTCCTGTCTTCGGATATCTTGAGCATTCTTATTTCCAGCTCCATTATGGACTAGGAAGCATCATGACTGTGCCTCGCCAAAACGCTAATCCTCAAAGCCGCACACTTGAGGCGAGTCTTATGAGACAGTGACCTTTGGCTTGTGGGGCGTCAACCCCTTATCAAATCCTGAACACTTGTTAACACCTGGATAAATTTATCATGATGCAACTTAAGTGGGATTATAAGTTCCACATAATCATATTGTCTACGTATGCTGAAGGCATAACTGCCGCATATGATCACAATAGGTCGCAGCTTCTATAACATTGTGGCTTCTGAGTCAAAAGCTGATAGCCAATGACTTTTGCCAATAATTGCCGACCAAATAATAATCGGGCCGTGGAAACACATACCCAAGAGGTTTTCGTCCATCGGTCATATATATATATATATATCAGGGCTGCATCCCAAGAACTGCGATGCACCTTCGGTGCAATGGGCTGCAACCCGAGAACTGCAGGGTTATATCCCTAATATTTTTACGCTGCATCAAATTGATATGACAGGAGCAGGAATTGATCCTTCCTTGCTAAGGTGTAGTGAGCCTTGTATAAATCATACCCTTACACAGATACGCATATGCGGGTACCATTATCTGTGAAAAACTGCTAATGCTACCTTTGCCAAGACCGTGGTTTGTCATCGGATTCTGTGGCCAGTCATCCGAAGCTACCGGAGACATCGACTGAGGTAGACGGAGTTGTGATCCTAAGTTGTGCTTGACAAACATAACTAAATAAATTTCACATTAGTACGTGGCGAATCCATTCTCACTCATCGCGATAGATGTTCGTCAAAGCGTGCGTGCTGGACCATATCAAGAGTGAGCAGACCGGGTAAGGATTATAAGTCCATTCCCGTTAAGCAGGGCCACTCTGTTTGCAATAAAACAAGCCCCCGGTGAAATAACTCCGGAAACAAACACGGGCTCCCCGTTGCCGCCTATGATCCTCCAAAGTAGCTTAAGGAGGGGAGGAAGGGTTGGGTGCACTATATCAGGCCGAGAATCGTTCGATTATAAATCGTTAAATCGTGGGATCATCGTTCGCAAAGCGACGACGGCTAGCGCAAATAATCCGTAACGTACACTTCGGATACTTTGAATCGTCACTCTGACGCACGATACGTGTGGATCAATCAGTAATCCAGCGTCAATCTGTATCACGAAACGCAATTCATTGAACCTTGAAACGTCACTCTGAAATACGATACGAACTTCAAAGGGGGCTACATCCTAAGAATACTGTAAGGTGAGGGACTAAAGTGGACTCAGTTCCCCCCAATAACCTAAAAACACCATGAGGGACGCCTCAAATCGGTGTAAGAAGACTGGTACCAGCAAGAAGCAACAACTACTGGAATATCCCGGTTCAAGATATCAGACAGTCAGTGAACCAATATAGATAAACACACTTAAGAAATAAACCCTAAGCTAGATATACCCGGAACGGTCACGGAGTCGGAACGGTCTCGAGTCTAGCTACCTGTGACACTCGGTGTGTCACAGCACAGGCTTACGGATCAGTCATGGTCCAGTGTTGGCTACCTAGGAATCTGTCATAGGGGCCTGCACCGGGACTCCCGGTCAGGGCTGCCTATACAGATTTCAGCACACCACCCCAGCACTGTGGGTGGTGACTGACAGGTAAGTCAGAGAAGTCAAGATAAGTTAGGGTAGGAGCTAGGGTGACAAACCTAACTGCTAATCCAACTGTGCTATTCTGATACACAAATTGAAACCCTCTAGCCGGCACAAGAGCAGAAATATACAGGTACTCAGGTCCTGCTAAACTACTGAAAAGCACTGTGGCAGCAAACCAGATTGAAGATTGTAGACGTCAAAGTAAAGCATAAACCAAATTGAAGACCATGTTGAGGTCAAAGCACATCTCAGCACACCACCAGAGTGGTGCACTGCCAGAGCCAGAAGGAAAGCTACTCGGGGTCAAAGTCCAGAGGTGCACCGTCACCACAATGCCCACGGTAGTAGCTTGCAGCACTGCTCTCCAGTGGGTCAGGCGGCCGGTGAACCACCGTCGCAGCACCCAGGGAGTGCAGTACTGCATCCAGAGTGACGGGGTCCAGCTCGGATATACCGGGGTAGATGCATAAGTCTCCCCTGCACAGCACAGGCTGCGGTGCAGCCCGACCCGATACCTGCACAGAGTCGATGTCATTGGCCGCCGTGTAGGCGGCAGCCCCCACTCCCATGATCGAGATCAAAAGAAAGAGAGAGACAAAGTAATGAAATCCCCACGGTCCCGCGTGTGCGGGGAAGCCCCATGGCGGCTTGCCACAACCGTAGGTGCGGGATGCACCACCAGACTGAGGCACGTGGGTCGCGGACTCCGACGCATGATTTGCCGAAATGGCCGGAGTCCGCGGCTTCACGATGAAGCTGCCGTCGGCGAGGTCATCGTAATCGTCCGTGTCGTAACCCGTGAGGTCAACCTGCCCGATGGCGGCGTGGTTAACGGTCTGAACGAACCCAACGAACTCACCGTCCGCGTCCGCTGTGGTGGTTACCCGCGCCGATTGCAGTGGCGCGGGTTTCACATCCTTTCCCTGCGAGACAGGCATAGCAGGGGCCGGCACGGCGGATGCCGATGCCGCCGCACCACCTGCCGGAACCTGCTCCTCCGGCGTGGTCCCCGCCGCGGCGGGTCCGCACACCAGAGCCGAAGCCTGCTGCTCGATGCCGTCAGGAGGCGGGAAAGATGCGTGTGTGAAGTGCACCTGGTGATTGGCCGCGGAGTGAACCTCCGCGGCAATATCGTCGAGCCGTCGAAGAATGTCGTCTCCTACGGGCTCGTCGGAAGCTGACCGCTGCTCCACCGCGAAGCCGTAGGCGGACACGTCGATGCCGCCCACCGCTCCCGCACAAAGCACCGCAGGCGGCCCGTACGCGGCAGCCGCACGAGCAAAGGACTCCGCGCCATCGTCCGCCGCCTGCTGAAAGAGCGCACACATGGCAAGTGCATGCACGCCCTCCGCGTCCTCCTCGTCGATAGGAATGCAGAATGCCGCGGCAGAGGTGGGCGGGTGTTGGCGCCCGCCCAACGGGCAGTCGCGGTAGAAGTGATAGCTCTCACCTTTGCCCGCCTTCTTGCACCTGCCACAGAACGGCTTCGCTCGCTGGTCGTCCCGGTCGAATCCCACGGGCGGCACCTTGTGCTGCCCCATACGGTAGCCCCTCGGCTGCTGCGCACGCTGCTGCTGCTGTTGCCGCTGCTTGTCCCGCTGTTGCCGCACCACCGGAGCGCCCTCCCCGTGCTGCCGCTGTACCAGCTCCTTCAGCTCCGTGATCTTCACGAGGAGGGCGCCGTACTCGCTGCTGGAGAGGTGCGCGGAGATACCGTCCGCTCCAGAAGCCGCCTTCCCCGTGTCAGTCTGAGCCCAAGCCTGGTAGATCTCTACCACCATGGAGCGGAGCGAGGCCAACGGTACATGGGCCAAGTCAGCAGCCATGGGGTAGCGCACCTTAACCGCAGCGTAGAACGCCGGGTCAAGCCTGGTGTACAGGCTCAGCTTACGCGTAGCCTCCGTAGGTGTCCAGTCGGAGGCCCTGTTGTCCCGCACCAAACGTTGCTCCCGCGCCAAGATCGGCTGCGGGTCCACGTTCGCGGGGTAACGCAAGGCCGCATGCTCCTCTTGCTGCGACTCCCGCAGCGCCACCGGTACGCAGCCCTTGATGATGTCGACCAAAGCTCGCCGGCCATCTCGGTCAGACGAAGCATCCGTACCAGTGAGCCAGACATACGCGTTGCTGTGCTTCTCCACCACGAGAGCCAGCACGTCGTATAGAAGGCCATTCACCCGGCTTACAACCGGGGTAAGGGGGTCGTCGAGATCAAAGGACTTCAACTCCAATCCAGCAGACTCGAACTCCGTACGTAGCTGCACCACCAGGTCGGACAGAAGGCCAGCGTCGTCCGTACCGCGGAAATGATGTTTCTTGTCACCAAGAACGTCCTCGCGGATGCTCTTGGCCCAGGCACGATGCAGACGTGCCTTGTAGATCTCGTCGGTCAACTTCGCCTGTTCTTGCAAGTAACGCCTAACGGCCACGTCGGCGTCCTCGTTCGAAGCAGGGTTGGGGGTCGGAACAGTCGGTGTCCGCACCGTCGGGCTGTTCCGAACCCCGTCGATAAGCCTCAGCGAGGCATCAATGTCGCTGTCCCTCGTGAGGGACTTCTTAGCTCTTGTGGTAACTCCCATAACTTTGAAAGCCTGATGGGAGGTGGTACGCCGGGGCGCGCTCGGGTAATGTCGTGGGGAAGATGCGACGCCACAGTCACGGAAGGAGCGGTAGAGCCATGCGAGCGAGGGGCACTGGAAGACGTCGTCGAGGTCGAAGGTGCTCGAGCCACCAGCCCAAAAATCGGCAGCAAGCGGGATCAGGGCAAGCGTAATACCGTAAATGAACATTGCGTCGACTAGGCCTGGTCCAGGTCGAATCCCCATAGCTGCGGCTCAAAGACGCTCACCGCAAACAGCTCATCTCAAAATTCCCGTGAGTCCCCAAACGCGCCGTCGCGCACCACCTCTCCAAGCGAACACACTATTCGATGAAAATGATATTCTCATGTGAAAATGATATTGCCTTATTTACCTCATGATAGGCTTAAAAAGCCGCATTTTAACAGTCAAGAACATGCAAGTGCAGGTTGTGCATTAGATTTAATGGTTTTTATGGTACAAAATTGAGGTCAAATGCACTTTTTCGAAATCTAGGAGGAGTGAAAACACAAAGAACTTTTGACTCGGAATCTATATACACGTTATACACATATTATTTACATGTTTTTTTTCGTCTTGCTTTACGCGTCCACTTCAGGTGCTACCGCTACCGCTACGCAATTATCAAAAGCTTCGTCTTCATCGGAATCATCCGATTCATTCAAGTCACCTAGGTCCTTGCGCGTGCGTTTGGATTGTTGTGCAAGCAAAGCGACGACTATCTGCGCGTATTGCTCGTTCGGTATACTCCGTTCGGGGTCATTCGCATCCACATTCCATGCGAGCACTATTTCATTCTTATCGAAAGTCTCGGTAGACGGTCGGTGCCCCGGTGGCGCTGCGAAAGCTCCTGGGTGACTCGCAAGCTGCTTGCCGAGGTGCTTCTTCTTGGTGTCGGTGTGCTTTTTGGGTTGGAAATAACGATATAGCAGCTGTTGAGTTGACGGATAGCGCGCCTCCACCTTCACCAAGTACAACGGATCCGACCATTCGCTTCGCTTCAGTTGTACGCGGAACGCGAACTTGTCGTTTTCAGATTCCACCGCGAGAGCCACTGCAAAGCTGCCAACTGTCATCTGGCCGTAGGTGACCTCCCACTGGGCGTTGTCCACGTACTGCTCTGCTCGCTTTTGGGCTCGACCTTGGTGTTTCCGTTTACCGTTGTACACTTCTATCGGCGCTCGATCAATTCGGCGTTGGATGCGCACCGGTATAGCGGGGACGGCGGCAGCCTCGGCAGCTTCTATCGCCAACGCGGGCGCCTCTATCAGTCGAACCCAGGTGGTATTGCGCTCGATGGCGATTTTCTCGGGATGCTGGAAGGGTATCGCGGGCGCTTGACATTCTCCACCAGCAGTTAGGTGGCGCTGTTTCTCGATGACATCCTCGCGCCAAAACTTTTCGTGCACCTCCGTGAGCTTTGTGCCCAAAATGTCCTTCAACGCCTGTAAGGTATGCTCAAGCTTTTCGATGCCTTCTTCGGTAAAAGGAATCGGCTTGATGTATCCAGGCCCCGTGACAGGGGGTGTAGAAACAAGCTTTGGCAATGGAGTCTCGGGTAACCATTTGGGTGAAATGGAATACTGTTTGTACTGCATGCCCACTTCGCCGTGCTCGTTCTTCTTGAACTTGAAAGCCTGCTGTGCCAAAATATTGTGGCAATCGAAGACGTGACCATCAAACCAAGAGCGGAAGTCGAAGATCTTCTCGGTGTGCTCGCATATTACACCATCCGTAAAGCATTCTTGTGCGACCTCTATCATCTCGTCGAGCGTCCAAGCTTGCTTGCGTCGTAGACGCACGGAGAAGCGTGAAAACATCTGGTCAATGTTCTCGTGCGTATGTCCCACCAACAGAAAGTTGAGTTTCACCTTGCGAAAGACGTCCGTGTGCACCAGCCAAGCTGCGTATGCCAACATCAACTTGCTCTTGTTGGTGCTCACATTGTCAAGCTGTACATACAATACTTCCGGCATCGGGTATGAATTTTCCCCGTCCCCGTTGCGTCGATGCTCTTGAATGCGGAGGATATCCCGGTGCAAAACGTTGACAAGGAAGTTCGCATCGTCCTTGAAGTTGGCGTAGTTGAAATCCATGAAGCGGCCCACACGTTCTCGATCATGCTCCCCATGTTGTGCACGTCAAGGAAGTCCTTAGAGTCCAGATGTTTAGGGATACGTCGAAAGTGTGGCAGTCGGGTGGTCCACTGCGTCATGCCATCGATGATCACCGAGGCATACTTATGCCAAGTTTTGTTCATAGTAATGCTCTTGGTCATATTCGCTTTACGACCATGTTTGTAGAACTTCTGGCGCTCCGCTCGTGCGATTGCATGATGTTTGTTGAGAGGCCCGTTGTATTGCGCTGTACAAGGTACACAAATTCGGGTCAGTGAACAAATTACATAAGCATATAAACACATCACAAAGCTATTCATGAATATTCACCTTTTTGAGATTTGGTTAAGCCTTCCTTCAATAACTTGAAGGACGCGCAAACATCGCACTGAGAAAATCGGTTCGTCGATGGAATCTTGAGCCACTTCCTGCAATCTTCGTCAAATATTTTGTAGAAGTAACTGAGAGAGCATTTTTCCTCTCCTCATTCTCTTGCAAGCCCTCGTTGTACTCGTCCCACAGCTCTTCGATGGTCAATCCATCCGAAAGATGAATCGGTTCTTTGTCAGGTTGTTGTTGTCCGTATTCGTCGGCGTATTTCTTGAGCCAGGCGACGACCGACTCGCGTTTCAGAGAAATCTTGCGGTTGTCCTCCTCGTACGTCAATCCATGAACAAACGTGTGTCGGCCCTCGAGCACGCGTGTCCGACAGTCGTGAAGATACCCGTAGCTGATGCCGTAAGCCATATAGTAGAACTTAAAGCACACCTGTTACAAAAAAAAACCGTCACTCAAAAATTAATAACACATTATCTAGAAAATGCATAAGGGTTTTGGTAGGTCATGCCAATTTAAGACGCTTGGGAGACACCCCCAACACTGCACGTCTGCAGGCGGGACGGCCGTCGCATGCTCGTCAGCACTCTCCAAACCACGCCTTAAATCTGCGCAACCTAGACCCTCAGTGGGAATCGAACCCACGAGTGCGAGGTTCTTAGCCTAGCGCCGTACCAACTCGACCAACGCGTCGCGAATGTACTTTATGAAATTTATTTAGAAATTTATGATACAATATTCCACATTCCTGTGATGACATTACACAATCTATCACAAGGTCCAAGAAAAATTTCGCTTTGGCCAGAGGCCGTTCATTAGCTAATGAACGGTTCCCGTAGCCAAAGTGTCTAATTATGAGTCGCGCTTTGGCCAGAGGCCGTTCATTAGCTAATGAACGGTTCCCGTAGCCAAAGTGTCTAATTGTGAGTCGCGCTTTGGCCAGAGGCCGTTCATTAGCTAATGAACGGTTCCCGTAGCCAAAGTGTCTAATTGTTAGTCGCGCTTTGGCCAGAGGCCGTTCATTAGCTAATGAACGGTTCCCG
>LGRX02032605.1:0-26053 GCA_001247695.2 Cymbomonas tetramitiformis | reverse complement strand
GAAAAGCAAGGTCAGTAGGTTCATGCCAACAGAGTACACGACTCGAATCCATAACCCAGCGAAGTTTTTCTCTCAACGCGATATCGGAAAGCTCGTTGAAAGGTAGAAGAACCTCTCGTACACGAATAACATTACCGTTGGTCGCTACATTTTGCTGCAGGAGAAATTGGTTCATCAACTCACCGATACAACACAACAGGCCTTGAAAATAAGAAATCAACACCGCCTTAGCGTTGGTCTGCCACGTTTGTTGTTCTCTAGTAAGCTCGGGCAACATACTAGCCGGTATACGGTGCGCCCAGAAGTGCAACTGAAACAAGTTCTCAGCAGCGCTTGCAACATCGACGAGCTCAACGACCTCACTATTGGTTCTCACCAATTTCTCCTGCTCAGATTTCGCGTACTCTACGCAATAAGGTTTTGGTTCACTCCTATATACCCCAGTAGGGACACGGACCCCAGTAGGGACACGGGTAACTAACGCGCGCGGATTTTCAATCCGTCCAGCAACCTCGTATCGTTTGCGGTATTTGATAACTTTTTCAAAGGTGGCTTGAAAGTTACTGGGTTTTCCTGTAAAACATACAGACGCCACGTAAGAAAAGTGAGCGAAGTTACTAATCCACTTCAGGATTGCACAACACGAAATTAGGTCCAAATTCATCACATATTACGGAAATACTCACAACATACCAATAAACTCTGTGCAGTACGAAACATAAGCGGTGCGACACGTTAATGCCAACAGCCAAGCAATCTCGTCTTTTAACTCAAAGTTAGGTTTTTCACGCGTCAGAGAATTCGCCAAACGCCCAAAAATAAGGTCAAATAACATCTGATCGAAAGAACGCGGCATTGCCTGCGATATATCACTATCAGGAATTAAAACTTGCCTCGGGTCCAACTGGTTTATATTTGGTTTCTGTGCAGGTGGAAGCTCTAACCCTTAACTTAATTGATAGGCAAACCGCTCTGACTTTATAAACAGGTAAGGACGGGTTGCTGCACGTCTTTCTGAATAGAGCGCCGCAGTACCATTTTACGTACACGATTCCACAACGATATCAACGAACGCTAATAATTTCATCGCGCGCGGTCGATGATGACGTCATCTACTTTGTACGTCAGGTACATTTTCGGCGCGCGCGCGAACTTGCCGTGCGGTTGTATATTTTCACAAATTTTACACAACGGTATAAATAGGCACCGTCGCAGTGTGCCCATCTACCAACGATGGCGGGCGCGACGATCACCCTGTGCACGCGCGATTCGCCTAGCATCTCGAAAGATCATGGCAGGTTTTGCATCAATGGCACGCGCCTGATAGACGATCTGCGCAATTTAAAACGCGCTAGCGGCAAGCCGCGCTCCGCCAAGAACAACACCCTCTGGTGCGCGTGCACCAAGACGAAACCCAACGAGCTGTGCACGTACTTGGTCGCGAATTTCACGCTCGACTGGAAGACGCACTGCGACGAGATCGACTCGACCACCAAAATCGTGTACGTCACTCCGCAGCTGGCCGAATTTCTGGCCAGATTTGCAACCGCGCACGACGTGGCCGAGGCCATAAAAAAATGGGTCGAAGGCGGGTGCGCGACGCGCGACCCCGTGCTGTTCGTCGGACGAGCGAGCGCAGGTAAAGCCGCCGCCGCTGCAGAGGGCAACGCGACAAGCACCGTGATTCGATCCACCAACACCGTCGTAGTCGCCGAAACCGACGCTGCCGCGAACAGCTCCGGTCTGTTCGCGGATTACACGTTCGAACCGAAGACCACCAAATCACCCACCACCGGGAGCGGGCGCGTACGGACCGAGCGATGCACCGACAGTACCGACGACGGTTGTAACGGCAACGGCGCATTCGCGGACGTTACCATGGTCGACGCCGCGGAGTGTTTGTCGTTGGATGTGGAGGTGCGCAAAACCAGTGGGACCCCGGGATGCACAAAAAAGAGGTTCTCGCCCGCTTGCAAAATCCGCACCGCCTTGGAAAACGCGACCGAACGATTTGAACGTAAACGATCAGAGCGAATCTGGGCATAATCGTGCTTTCATATGCATGTTAAATATTGTACCTTGACATGATTTAACGCTCGACCGTCTTGTCGTGCGGTATGCGTACGCAGGGGCGCGCTGCCATCGATGCGGACCACAACGTTCAAGACGTCGAGCAAACCCACACGGTGCGCGAGCGTTTGGCCTTTTACGTTAACGCGCGTTATGCAAAAACGGGTCTCACACGCGATTGTTTGACTGCAGGTCACCATCGGTGCAAACACGGTCACGAACGTAGACGCCGTCGCCGCAGTCGGCATTGATGGTGTGGACGAAAACATCGCGACACCAAACGCGATCGCGACCATTACGGAGTTGGGAGAGGCGCCGCGCCGATGGGAGCGAAATGGCGAGGTGAACGTCAGAGCAATTTTGGTCATATTCGTACTTTTATATATTTATGGTTACCTTTGCACATCGTCACGTTACTGCGTTTGATTGTCTTGTTGTGCATAAGTATGCAAACGTTGGTGTGTTTTGCGCAGGCCATCGCCACTTCGAACATAGTCGTGCACGCGAATGCCGGTGTCACAGCCGCCATCGATGATACGGACGCTGTGGACGAGGAAATTGCGGCCCCAAATCTTGTACCCGCGATTGCGAACACCTCCGACTCGGAAGAGACACCTCGCCGATGGGAGCGGAATGGCAAGGTGCGCATCGTCATCCGTGTCATACATATGTTATTTACCACGTGTCGATTTTTTTTATAGGATTGTATGTAAAGAGTTACACTTACCCTTGTTAATATGTATTAGGGTGTTACAA
The DNA here is from genome assembly GCA_001247695.2 of Cymbomonas tetramitiformis. NCBI lineage: Eukaryota > Viridiplantae > Chlorophyta > Pyramimonadophyceae > Pyramimonadales > Pyramimonadaceae > Cymbomonas > Cymbomonas tetramitiformis. Next base: position 23,227 of record LGRX02032605.1, on the reverse strand, counting down.
TTAAACTCACATGTGAGAATAATTTCATTTTCACCTGTTTTTACTTTATGCAACATTTTAGATGTTCACAACTAAGTCGCATTGTGTATTACGCAGATGTATGAATACAAACCCGACATTGACACGGAGATTTGTCTTGTTAACAACTTTGCAAACGCAAATTTGTTTTGTCGGAAAAATGACAAACGTTGGGAAAACTATGATAGACTTCAAAGTACTAAGAAACTTGTCAGCGAGCTTGAGGCAAGCCTGCAAATGCCGATCTTTGAACGACATCACATGGGTAACAGAGGTCCTCCTACCGTCTTTGTACACCCCGCGCTCTTTCTCTGCTTGGCTCAGTGGATCTCTCCCGCCAAGCACGCCGAGGTGGCGCTCGTCTACATGCGCTACAGCGAAGGCGACGTGACGCTCGCCAAGGAGGTGCTCGAGCGCAACGACATGCTTCGTGGTACGCACACGGAAGGTCTCACACGTGAGGGCCGACCCGGAGCCGACGACGAGTGGGTGGTGCGACAGACCGATTCGGACCTCAAGCGCAAACGTGACTCCGAGACGATGGATCGTGACTTACAAGAACGCAAGCGTCAGCAGCAGCGACTGGACGAAGAGCACGACATTAAGATGCAGGAACGCAAACTTCAGCTGCAGAAACGCAAACTTCAGCTGCAGCAACTGGGCGAGGATCACAAAACCAAGCTGCAGCAATCGGGCGAGGAGCACACAACCAAGATGCAGGAGCGCAAAATCAATTTCGCCCACGACATGCGAGAGCGCGAGCGCGAGCAGCAGATCAAACATATGATGGACATCAAATCCGTGCTCGAAAGCTGTCTGGACATACCCGGCATTTCGGAATCCGAGCGAGGCGTGTACCGCGCGCACATACACAACACGGTCGCGAATCTGGCAAAACTGGCGCCTGTGACGGGGGCGGGCGCGGCGGTGCCAGCGATCGCAGCACCGCCTCCAGTGCCGGCCGTCAACGTTACGGTGAACAACAGCCCCACCAACAACCCCAGCGTCGCCACCACCACCACCAACAACGCCAACAACACCAACGAAAACGAAGCTGTCCCAGCCGCCGTCGGCGAGAACGCTCGCGAGGTGACGCCCGAGGAGCGCCTCTGGGTCCAGTTATGGCAGAAACGAGGCACCACGAAGAACACGGATCTTACGATCGCGGATTTTTTAGCGGATCCGAACGAGCCTGAACACGCGCGGTATTTGGAGTTGGTCAGATCCAAACCCGGCATCGTAAACACCTTCGGCCGCAGAATGGCAAAATCCTGGCGCAAAACGCACGGCATGCAAAACATACCGGAGCAGGTCGGCACGGTGCAAAACGTGCAGACCGGGTACCACGCGCCCGGCTGCAAACGGTACTTCGAGGCGGACCGCCCGCTGATGCGTTCGGTGGCGGTCGGTTTACTCAGGTGAGCGCGTGGGAATCCGCTTGGTGGCGTCGCGGAACGCCCGCGAATCCGACGTTGTCCATCAGTCAGTTCCTGAAGGAGAATGGCGTGTCGCCGTGCGCGAGCATCCTGAAACACTTTGGCGCGCGGCTGGCTCGCGCGTGGGCGGAGACTCACACCGATCACGAGCTGCCGCGCAGCACTCGCAAGATCGGCAGGGGCCCGAGGCAGGTCGCGCAATATTTTACCGCGGATCGCGAACTTATGCGACAGGTCTTGGGAGAACTGCGGATGTAAGCACGGTAAATTAAGCGCTTCGCATGAATGAACCTTTTACTAAATGAAAAACCTTCGCGTGTATTAAATTACGACATTTAAATTCGGTTCGATTCTGCGTATTCGTATGACAGGTGCATGCGGCGCACCTGTTTCATGCGTGTGTTGTTTGTGATCCTGCAGAAAGGAACTTCTAAAAAAAATACAAGGAACCCTCCTACCGTAATGCGATAACTGCGCTGCGTCGTCGTGTGTCTCGCATAGCCCAGTACGTGCACGGGTATGCACACGTACCCCTCGTTTCGGTTTTGCGTGTATCGCGTAGTGTGGTAGTGATCACGGAGTGGTCATCGCAAGTGAGACGGATACCGACATCGGCATCGTAACCATCTAAGGTGGCCGTGTACGACGCGCCGTAGGCTTAGCGCGCGGTGACAGTCCTGCGTGGCTCGATATCCTGGAATGCAGCATGCACGACGACGATGTCCTAGGCCCTCGATCGGACCGCCCTGCCATTTACTGTTAGGTATTGTTCGAACAGAGCACAGCAGCAGGGTACGGGGCAGGGTGCAAGAATCAAAATGTAATATGTATATTTTTATTAGGTGTCGACGTTCCCTACGAATTTCTCAAAAAAAACCCGCAAAAGCGTATTCGGTAAAATACTTCCGCAGCTGCGTGGCGTTCATCAAAACTCCCCACACAAGGTCGGCGTGCGCAAGCGCGGCGTGGCTCCTGTGACCGAGGACGTACACGGCGACCTTCGCCACGTCGATCCACATTCGGCATTGCGCGGGCGCGGCGTCTCGACGATCACGGGTCAAACTCAGAAAAAACGGCTCCGAGCTTTCGGCGCTTTCCCGTAGCGCTGCGTGCAGCACCCGCTGCTCCGCGGTCGCCGCGCATTCGTCTCGCATCGGACCGTACCGGATCAGCTCCTCGATGCGACGGGAAGGCAGCGGAGCGCGCGGTCCATAAAACTGCACCGTGGCAGAAGCGCGGTCACCGGCGCGCAACGTGGCAACCGCGTCCGCGGTTTCGATGTCGTAACCGAACTGCACGCGCGGTTTGCTAACGATGTAAATGTGTATGAACGCGATCAGATCGCGGGCGTAATAGTTGGACGCGGCGATCTGCATGCGCAGTCCGGCCGAGTCTGCGTTCGATTTCACGGCCAGCGTGCACCTTTGCACGACTACGCGGTCGTTTGGCACGTAAAAGTCGCCGTACCTGACCGGTACGGACATGACCCCGCACGTAGAGTCCGTGTACCTAAAAATAAAGAGCGTCGCCATTGGGTGCGCCCGGCGCATGTATTCAAATTTGTCCATGCGACACCGCGTTTTTTTCAAAGCAAAACCGGAAGTTAAAAAAAAACAAACACGCGCGAGTAACGATGTGAGGTGGCCAATTAATTTTTTAAACGGTCACGATTGTGATACGGAAGGCGTGCAATGAAAACTTCAAAAGGTGCCACCGCTTTCGGCTTATCGCGTACTTTTCAGTATGGCGGCAGCTGGTACGCGAATTTGACGCTTGTTGGGCGCTTCATTAATAGATAAGTGCAGGCTGCTAGGTTTAAACGCGAACGACACGACTCCACGAGACGGTCAACGAGGTGCGGCGATTCACCGACGCGTTACTCCGCAGCACGAACCAGTGCGCGTCACCGACGTGCAGTCTCCGCGCTAAATTGCGGGTGTGGCGCGTGACCTCGTGAAGGCCGTGCCATTCCGGGTATATCCGATTGTATTTCATCGGCGAGCTGCCAGCTGCGTGCACGGCGACGCAAATGGCGTTTAGCTTGTGGCGGTCGGTCCAGATGGGATCCCATTCGGACCTGTAAACCGCGAAGGAGTCGCACGTTGCGATGCCGGTCGCGGAGGCCAACACGCCATCCGCGCGCAGGCATTCTCGCAAGAGCGCGCCTTCGCTGTACGGCGCCTTCATCACCGCGCGCCAATGATCGTTGTAGCAACGCAGCAGGCCGTCGTACGCGCCGACCTGCGTAAAATCGTATCTGGCCACGCCTGCGTTCAGAGCGTACGGATGGTGTCGACTGCCTTTGCACGGTTCGCGCGAAAACAGAATTGCTGGCCACGGTCCGGCCGGCAACGCAGTCGTTTCGTCGTCGGCGCTCGCGTCGATCGCGTACCACGTTGTAGGTACGAGACGCGCGCACGGTGCGAGATACGCGTCCGCGTCCACGTGAAGCACGACGTCGTAATGCAAAGCCACCACCGCGATCATCAATAGTTTGTTATGCGTCATCGAGCGCGTCGGGTCGAAATTGGTTGCGGTCTGACAGTACGCCATTTGGTGCGCGCGAGCGTACGCCCATCGCGCTGCGCAAATCTCGCACTGCAGTTCGTGCTGCATGTTGGTCGTGTACGTCGCCAAGGCCACGCTCTTGCCGTTGTTGGTTGTGTCAGACGCCCGCAGACAGAAGGACGAACGCAGAATGGCTTGACCGGTGTGGTAAGAGTAGGTACCGTAACGATCGTGCCGAAGATGCAACGCGTGCGTACCGTTTGTCGTCAAGCAAGCGCAAGCCGGTCGACTTTCCGACCAATACCCCGAGCGCGGCGTGCGCGCCACGCGAAGGTATAACAAGACCGCCATCGCCAGACAAGCCGCGGAACATGCAGGCGTTTTCAAGGACCGCATCGTCGCGGTGACCGTCACGCGTCGCCGCATCACTATATTTTTATTGGTTGTGGTGCACACGGTGATTACCTGTTCACCGAGTGGGCTTCGAGTGAGCCGTGGAATGGTTGCACCAAAACACCCCGAGGGCGTGGTTTTTTCATATATTTATATTTTAACGCCGATCACGTAATGATCATCAATCGATTGGTTCACAGTAGATCACAGTTCGACATATCAACAAGCCAAAATGCTTTTATGCAAAAATTGGAAGAAACTGCATCCAAATCAACCTGTTATCGATTTTAAAACTCTACCGGATTGGGATAGTGAGAGTTTTAGTAACATAGGACAGCCTTGTTTGTATGCGACTGAAATGCAGTACAACAGTTTAGTCAAAAGCCTAACAGATGTATTTGATTGTCGTACCTTAGGCTGGGATACGATGGATGCAATTTCCGAAGACGATACACAATTGTGGGAGGCAATAGCAAAATCAAGAAGAAACTATTTAAAACAATTACAAACACGATGTAAACTTTATAGTATGCTCACGGCCATCTCTTTAAAGGAAATGCTGGGTCGTGCCTCCGTCTACATTTGCGACCTTTAACACGAGTGTATTGGGCGCACGAGGGCGTCGTATGCTGTTATACAGCCACATTTTGGCCTTCAATTTTCGCTTAGTTCTGCAAATAACCATATTTCCTATACCCCCCCTGCGACTTTGACCGCAAAATTTGGCCAAACGGTTGTATTTGATTGTCGTACCTTAGGTTGGGATGTGGTGAACGCAATTTCCGAATACATTACACCATTGTGTGAGGCACAATCAAAATCAAGACGAGCCTTTTAAAAAGATTTACAATCACGATGAAAACTTTATAGCATGTTAGCGGTCATCACCAGGTTGCGCCTCCGTCTACACTTGCGGTGCCTTCACTTTTTGGCCTTTACCCTTTAAATATCGTTCGCTGCAATTCAAAAAGCTTTTTTTATTAAGCAATATATGCGCAATCATCCCGGCGGACACGGTGGGATCTTTATCTTTTAAGCCGTCCACAACTCTTTTAAATTCTTTCGGTTCAATCATGGAATCGTCCGTTAATACGCGCCATTTAGCCGCGAGTTTGCAAAGTATCTTACGCGCGACTACCGCATCATGGCTCCAACTCGTGTGTTGTTTACCTTCGGTTTTCACGTTACGTGAAGCAGGTGGTGGGGACGGTGGGGTAACATCCTTAAGTTTGAATCTCTTGTAGGCTTCGTGCTCACGGACAAGAATCTCGAATACGCGTTCCGCTTTTCCTGGGGGTAAACGCCCTGTTTCGTTTTGCGCCTGTAGCTCTGTAACTTCTTTACGCAAATCCGGATCTGCTTCCGTACGCGGACGTATGTCCATGAGTGCAATAATACGACGTAAACATATTTCCGGCATGATATTATCGCAAAAGTAGGTGTAAGGCCCTGAAAAGTGCAATTTTAGTGTTTCCGCTTCTTTCGTTTCCACACTCAGCACGTCTTTGTCGATTGGAAACGTACAAAACATGAGGAGTTTTAAAAACAAGTCGCACACCACGTCTCTCGGATAAGCGCCTTTCGAGGTGGGGTTAAACTTATCAAACTCGCTTATTAACAGTTTTTTCAATAACGTCACTTTAGATTCGTCGACCGCGCAAATTAATTGCATATAGTCTAATATCTGCAATATGTTCCCGCCACATACGTCGCGCTTAAGCTCGTCGTCCACAGTCGCTGTAAGTCGCATACCCAGTAACGTTGCCGTTAAAGGTAATGCTTCCATTGCGTTATTTATCATAGTATTATCAGGCGAGATCTCTGACGTTCCGAACTTCGCACGCAACAGATTGATTGCGTGTAGTTCTAACTCTTCCATAACGGGCTCGACCATACTTACGTCCACACGTAACAAACTCTCGGCACAGTCCTTATTGTACTTACTCACAAACGTAATTTTCTCGACGTGCAAAAACTGCCACATGCAGTAACCGTCCATAATGTCCAAACACCTATCGAGAGAGGTGGCCGTTTCTAGTTCCGACAGCATCAAGCTCATTGTATCCTCTGGAGTCTGGCCTGACGTAACCTCTTCTGACAGCAACGTGCTAGCCCTGTTCTCTGCAGCCTCTTCCGTCGCCTCCGACAGCATCGTGCTAGTCCCTATATCTGCAGTTTGGACTGACCAAGCTTCCTCTGTTAACAGAGGCTGTAAGTCGATGAAATGAAATCCGATTGTATCAGAACGATTTTGAAATACATCATTTGACAACAGATAGACTCCCGGTGATCTTCCGTACTTACACGTAGGGTACGCCTGTGACAAGCGATGACGTATCATCTGTTTGGCAATATCGAATAGCCTTATAAAATTTGAGACCCGCTCATGGCCCGCACTTAAGATAGTCAGTATTCTTGTGATCAAGTATACATGAGTAGGAGTTAGCTTATTGTCACCCAAATCTTGTTTTAATTCCTCCCTAAAGGCAACTACGTCTTCCTTTGGAAGGGGCATGCACTGTTGAATGCTCATTATTGTACGTAACGAGTACAGGGTACGCGTGGCCAAACGTACGACGATCGTATTTATACACCGTACCGTGCACGATTTACCGTGCTGCGTTTTTTTGGTATGTCGGATCGCGTCGCGGCGTACGTGCGTAAAACACGCCCGTGCGGCCTAATATAAATACCGTGCGCGGGCACTCAAAATCACCTGGCAATGCAAACCCGCAGTCGAACCGCAGTTCAACGCGCGGAACCGCGTTCCGCAACCCAACAACCGAACCGCGTCGATCGCGGATCGCGTCGGGAAGGGCGTCCTCCCGATCAAAATGCCGACGCGGCTTTAAACGTTGCTCCCGATCCGCCCGCGCGGCGTACGACTCGAAGTCGTAACCCTGCCGATCCCAGTAATGGCGAAACCAACAACGCCGCCGTGTACTCGGTTCTCCAATCCACGACGGACGTGTTCGACGACCTGCAATTCAAATACCCCGACGACGGTGTGGCAGACAACTACGGCAACTACGCACGCGCGAACGATTACTTCGAGGAGTGGCCTACCCACGCCCGAGATTTAAAAGCGTTGTGCCGTGCGGATGGCAACCGATTCGCCGACGGCGAAATCGCCAAAAATTATCGTTCGTGGCGGTACTGCGTCGTGGACGGTGGCTACATCGGTCTGTTGTTGGCATACAAAGAGGAGGAGCAAGCTTTGGAGTTGGATTTTGGCATATACTACGATCACGGAACTGTGGTGGGCGATGATGTATACAAGGGGCGTGTCGTGAAGCCCCACAAAGAGATCGTGCTTTCTACCGATAACGCAGAGGCACGAGCCGACAAGCTGGAAAAGGCGTTACACACGCGCCTCCTGAAAAGGAACTTTTTGGCGGTGTGGGACCAGAAACACGCTGACCGTGCTCACGCCCACGACTGGATCTGCGAGACGCTGGTGTCCGCGGTCGGTAATGCCGCCCCGAGCAATCCTCTGTACGCCACGCGACCGGGCGTACGGTTCGGCGTGTACAATCTTATGCGGGATCGGAATCCACGATACTTGCGCGACGGCGTATCCTACGAGACCGAAAGCGACTATCTCATCAAGCGACGAAAGCATGAGGCGTTTATGTTGCTGGACGAATTGCGCGCGCAGCGTCACGAATGCGGCCTGCACGAGTTGTGCAGATTCAGGCCGGCGCGCGACACGGACGCGATGGATCTGCAAACGCTGGCGACGGCGTGGTTCAACGACAACACCTGCCGCGTGATCAACACCGACATGCCGCTGCCGGATGTCGTGAGGCGCATGCATCTTTCACTGCTCGCGGCGCGCGACACCTTCATGCCGGAGATTCGCGGAATCTTTTACTCGCACAACAGGACCGTTGCACACGAGGACGAGGAGGATACCGTCGTGGACGCGTCGGTGGGCGACGACGACGGCGTTGCGGCTGCGCTGCTGCCCCGCATGACGTTTGGGTTCACGAAGGTGCAGACGGGTCCGAGCCGCGCCCCTCTCCGCAACGCGATGCGTCGCGCCGGTCAATACGAGATCTACGGCGCCAAACTGGCACAGGCTACGCTCGACAGGATGCAGCGCGTGGTGGACAATAATCAAGCGGCGACCGTCGAAGATCGAAGCCACGTTCGCCTTATGTTTTACGATATGCAAATAATGGATATTTCAGACGCGGACGTCATCGCGCCGACCGCGTCGAATGTAGCGGCGGTGAAACAGCGCAAAGACTTCTATAAAACGGATTTCCCTGGTAGGGTTAACGGGCTTATCGAATTAGATTATCCTGGGCCTTTGGATTACATACAACGTCGTACGCAGCCGGGTGTGCGACGCGGCATCGTAGGCGCGTTGCACACGTGGGCGGGGGCCAGAGCTCACGAGATGGCTTTCGTGCGCATCATGTGCGGCACGATCGAGGTTCTAAAAGTAGCGACCAGCAGTGAAAGCAGGGCCCGCGACGAAATAACGGTTACCGGGCGCTCCGTGACCTCGTTGTGTCTGCCGAGGGAGGCTGGACAGTTCGGATTGCATTACAATCCGGATGACGAACTGCACTACTACACCTTTCGGCCTAATTACCTCAATGATGCGTTTCCCAAACCGGCGCGCGTCCCTCGCGTGCAAGCCGCGCCGCGCAACGCGGGCAACAGCGACCTCGAAGGTCGATTGGAGGATACGTTAGAGACGATCTGCCATGTTTTTGCTGCCAACACGGAGGCGGCGCTGCGAGCATTCATGCAACAACGCGGCCGTGTCATTTTCTCCGACGTCGACGACGCCTTGATGCGCAACATCGGAGAATTAAAATACGAGATCATCGGAACGGAGTACCCTCTGTACAACCCGCACTGCATGTTTTTGCGTTCGACGAAGTCCGGCGGTTTGCCGATGTTTTACGAGACCAGAGCCGACGCCGTGGTGCACGTGTGCTACCCTGACGCCGACGACCTTCGTTTAAAGCAGGGACGAGTGGTCATGGTGGAATATAAAGACATTATGGAGCGCGCCGGCGTGGCGGCCCGGATTCTCGATTACCGCAGCTTGTACCAGTGCCTGTGCAACGCTTACATGTTTTTCATGAGCGTCGGGGTGCTGCCGACGCACGCCCTGATGGTGCACAGCACGCGCAGAACGGTGTACGCGGATCGCGGGTACGAACCATCCAAGCATTCGGCGTACGTGTCGTTGCTTCGGGTGGATCTTACCTCGCGGTTGCAAATGCGACTGTTTCAGCGTTTGATGACCAACCCGCTGAACTTTTTGCACGACAATGAACGCGCGGTTCAAAACAACAGCAGATACGTCGTCGACCATGTAACCGAAAATAGCGGGTGCGTGTATTACATCGACGACGAGGTTTACTTACCCGACGCGGGACGCGTACCCACACGTCACCGCACCCCCGCGTTTGGTGTACCCTCCGCGGACCTACCGGCGATCTTCGCCGAGGACGATCTGTTGAACCCAAAGTACGCCGTGACACGCGCTTGCGCGGCGATGCACGAAGCGGCGCGATATATGTGGCACACGAACGCCGCGGGCGACCACGCACCGGTCGATTGCGATCCTCACGTCCGCGCCGTTGCACCCAACGATGATCAGGCGTACGATATGGCGCGCGCGCACAATTACCGAACGCGCCCGCTTTTCGGCATGGACCGACCGAGGGCCAGGACCGACGTCACAAACGTGCAAAGCGCGGACGTTACGGGGGTGCATCAATGGTTGGCCTGGCACAACGTCGGACGCCGCGACCGGCGGCTTAGCACGATCGTCAGGTCGCTCACGCACGCGCGCGTGACTTACGGTTACAAAACGACTCGCGCCAATCCGGCCGTGCCGGAGATAGTCGCCGAGCGCTACGCGTCGCTGTTTAGGTACACGAACGAGCCGCCGCCGGTAAATCCGGTTGCACGCCAAGGTGGCCTCGAACGCACGTTGTTACCACCGCCTGTGAACGTGACTCACCCCAAGTTTATGGCCCCCGCGGTTGTGATGTTCGACGCGCGGCGTGAACCGATGGCGGCGCACTTCAAACGGTTCTTGACGCCGGCCCTGGGCGTACGCAACAGACAGCCTATGCGCATGCCAGGCCGGAATTACCGCGACGAGCCGGCTATGCACGCCACCGTGCGCAGACGCGTCAACGGGTACATCGGGGTGGAGTCGCTGAAGCTCGCTCGCCTATTCGGCGACGGAGACCTTGATTTTCATTTTAGAAACATCCTTCAAATGCGTGATCCGGCGGACCCGAACCGGCTGCAGTTCGGACCACGAGAGCGAGAAATGTACGCCAGGTTGCGTGATGTCACCCCCGAAGAGCTGCACGCGGCACACCCGCGGCGCAGGCTTCAAAAACGAGCCGTGGTGTTTTATCGGGGTATTCAACGATTGATGAACGTCCGCGTGTGCGCCGCGGTGCACGCGCTCACAGGCGCGCAGTTAGGCGGTGGCTGGTTCGATCAGGCGCGTGCGCCTTTGGAGATGCACCCCGACGATCCTGTAAGGCCGGAGTACAAACGGTCCCAGGTTTTTCCGCACATGAGCGACAGGGGCTCGTGGAGCCACTTCGCGCTCAAGCTATTAAGCGCGGAAGCGCCGCAGACGTTGCCGCACGACCCCCAAGATCGTTTAGCCATCAATTTTCGTAGACGCCCCCACAGCAGCCCCTCGCCGTCGCTGCAAGCCATCGATATCGCGGTGGCTGATCTGCGAACGCATATAGAGTCTTACTATTTGATTCGATTTCATAGACGCAACGACACCGAGCCGCATATGGACAGAGTCGATCAAGCGAACGTGAGCGACGACGGCGACGACGACGACGACGACGGCGACGGCGGTGACAACGACGACGCCGCCTTTGACGCGAGGCAGGAAGCGCGCGAGCGCGCGACCGACGAAGAGGAGGCGCGTTTGTTAGACGATAATGCAGATGATCTGTTACCCAGCGATGGGGAAATGGACGAGCAGGAGGAAATCGATGTGGAAAGCGAAAATTATTACGAAGCCGACCTCAACACAAACCTTATGGCGCAGATGCGACCGTACACCAATGACCAGCTGCATGACATGTTCGATACAGTGTTAGGGGTACGTTTTCCAGGACGCCGGGCTTACGCTTCCGATCCGAGGAAAAGCTCACCGCTGCTTTTTGATGAGATACTCAACATTTGGAATGACGGCGAGGAGCGTAGGCCGGTATCGGCTAACACGTTAAAATATTTAAGGTTCGTGCTATTGGCGGCCACGCTGCCCGTGACGCACGAGGTCACCTGCGACAACGACAAGTGGGGACGCCTCATTATGCACGCAAAACGCGTTATACGAAATCTGATCAGCCGCGCGTCGACGGTCGAGGGCGCGTTATTGGACGACGCGATTGTGACATGGATACACGCCATCGTGGACGACCAGAACATGCTCGTCGATTGTATTGTATCGAAGGAGTCGGGTGATCCGGACGGAAACATCACGCGAACGTGGCTGTTCGTGGAATGCACAGAACGATTTCTACCCAGCGCGCTGGCGATCGACGTCTGCTCGCGAGAGAATCGAAAATGGCTGGACGATCGCGTGGGTCGGCGCGCTTTACGCACGCAAGGCGACGGGTCGTGCATGATATACGCGGTGGCGTACGGTGCTCGTCGATTCGCATCTTTGCGGTACGCCGAGCCCGCCATTCACCGAGCGCCTATTGATTGGTACGTCGGCGATGGGGCCGATCCGGCGTTACTGCAAGAATATAGACACCAAGCCGAGAGAATATTACGAGAGAAAAATGCTTCGGCAGGACCACTTTACACCGCAGACCTCGAACTCACCTACACAGAGCTAGCGGACAACAGGCAATACCTCGACGAATACGTGCTGCTAGCTCTTGCTATATACTGCGAACGAGACATCTACGCCATACGATACGATGAGCAATCTGAAAAGCATACTTTGACGGCGTACTCCAAAAGTTGTTACGACGACCTTGAGACCCTTGCTGCAAATCATCCCTATAAAGTGGGGTGTGATATGTTTTGCACAAAAGGGGCGTATTTCAACAACACGCGACGCGCGATGAGTCGCGCGTCGTCACACGATGGCGCCCCCATTGTGATTGCAATGAACGTTTACCCCACGGGTAACGCCGCAAAAAATCACTACGAAGCCACGGAGGTAAATCCCCAACGTAATCCGACGTACGCGCACGTTGCACCGCATCGAACGGTACACGAACAAATCATTTACGAACGCAACACGCCCGTACGGCGATTAAACCGTGTCCAAAACGAGGGGATTAGTATCGGTCCACTCCGTCCGTCCGTCCGTCCGTCCGTCTGACCGGTCCGTCCAATCGCGGACGGACGGACGGACGGACGGATGTGTTGACCAAACATTCTTAACATTCTAACATTTCGCAAAATAGGGCTCCCATACTTAAGCCCATACTTAAGGAGGGTAACGCGTCGGCCCGCGTCGACGCCTGCGTTTTCCCATACTTAAGAAAAATTAAATTTTTTCTTCATACTTAAGGAATAGACACTGGCTCCCCCCTCCCCCCCTAACCAGGGACTCAGGGGGTATAACCCAGTCGCATGCGAGTGTCAAACGTGCGTCAGAGAGACGAACCCAACGACAGAGCTTGACAACCGTATACGAATGTCACACGTGAGTCTGGGTGTCAGGTGTTTTTTCTTTTTTTTTCTTCTTTTTTTTTTTGGGTGTCGGACCTAGTGCACCTGCTTGACAATCGTATACGATTGTCAAGCAGGTGAGTCTTGGTGTCAGGTGTGCTGCACATAGACATATCGGGACGTCTAAGGTTCAGGGTTTTAGGATATATGTTGGATATATATATTGGAGGAGTTGTAACCGGAGGTCATATCATCACACCTGCGTTCGTCACATAGAACCACAACCCGCCCCTTAGACTACCTCACCATTATGCCCAGTATTGGAATATTGCAGTATTGGATATGGCCTTTCGATGCTTTTACGTTTCGCGACTGCCAGTTACAACAAGCCCAATGGGTTCCTGAAGACCGTTTAATTCTCCGCTTGTGGCGGCGAGCGCGGCAACAAGCGGAAGAAGACTGGGAGGACTTCGGGCAACATGCAGTTAATCTCAGGACCTATCACTGGTGGAGTTTTTGGCCGATGTACGTCCACGGCCGTAGATCCAGCGAAAGTTTCGGGGTGAGGCATCTCGTGTACTGGTATGAGGGCGGGTGGATCTACCACCGATACTCAGATTTGGAGTGGCGGGGCTGGCGAAATAGACACCGCTACAGCGAAACTACGCACTGTGCCCTGACAGAGATGGAAAGCGATCTGCTGCAGGAAGATGAAAGGAGATGCGAAGGTTGCGGGCGTATGTTCAGAATCTGCACCCTAACGCGCATAATTGATGCTAGCGCGTGCAATGAGGAGACATATGCTTGGTAGCTAACACTTATGTCACGTGTTAGTACTGAAATAAACCGTATACTTACATGTAGGAAAAACAATAACTTTCACGCCGTGCATACCAAAACTACCCTCTGCACACTTCTGACAATCGTACACGATTGTCAACACCGTGTTGAAAGGAAATCTCTCGAAGTTTACTGCTATATAATTAATGTTACATGTCTTTTATTCATTTATTTTCGCAGTAAAATACTAGCATCATGAATACTCCTGAGTTCATGGAAGACGCACTTGTTGAGCTTGAACGTATGTATATCGAATACGAAAAATGCAATGTGTGCCATTCCTGGAATTGGTTCTTATATCGCGAGGAAGTGTTCATCGATCCTGCGCTGATTCCTACACATGACCCCTCTGAGGCGAAATGGAGGTTTATCCGCGAGACTCGGGAAACATGGTATTTTCAACTGTTGGATGCGCATCGGTATCCTGCCACTACTGCGCAATATACGTACACTCCAACGCAAGCCAACTCTGGCGCACTTACCCCCAAAACAATGGCGGTTCCCACAGATTTCATTCCGGAGTTGATTAACCAGGGCACAGGCTTTGACCAGGAACCTGATGACGACGGAAAGTGGTGCAATTGCCGTTAGGAAAAAAATACCTTGCTCCCATGCCTATTTAAGACGTGTTGTAGCGAGTTTTAATCATTTATTTTCGCGTTCAAAAACTTCCTGAGAAATGGCGCTGACCCGGCAGGTTGAGCGAGTCTTGCTTTGGTTAGATGGGTTTGACGAGGATGAAGATATGATAAATCATGTGAACATTTTCGGTCATACACCTTGCGTAAACTGTAATGCGGAAAACGTATACGCGCATTGCGAAAGGCCTATCATTCAGGGAAATTGGGACTTGGACGCAATCTCTGCAGGATACCGTTATGTACGCCGAACTCGGTTTTTCCTATTCTTTACCTTGATGCATCTCGAACGATTTCCCTCCAGGAACCCTTGGACGGGGAGGTGGGTAACGCCTAGAAATCTGAAAATACCTGTGGACAAGATAAATGATTTATTGTTACCGGAGCAGCGCGGTGAGAGTATAGAGCAATATTTAGGAGCTTGCAACTGTGCGGCGGATATGCCTGACGAGGACTTGGACTTTGGCTTCTAACAACATGATAATTGTAACAAAATAAATTGAGAAAATAATTGTTAGTTCTAAGTAGTGTTTTATTCATACCCTGCATCCTCCACACTGCTACCATTTTCGCTACTTCCGCGTACAGCGTTCTCATCATTCCATACTCGCAGTGTGGGTATGACATAGTGCAACTGCTTGACAATCGTATACGATTGTCACACGTGAGTCTGAGTGTCGAAGCTAGTGCCCTTCGGCTGTTTCGAAATATAAGGGGCTGAAGTAATAGATTAACGTCATTTTTTTTCACACATAATGCATCTTCCGAACCACGTCTGATTAAAAATCTTCATCTGCAGGTATTATAGTGTGGCGCTTGCGATTACATAACACGCTACCTCCAATATGAATGCACCTCATTTCCCTGCAGACTTACCTGTTCAGCTTGAACGACTGCACATAGAATCTGAAAAATGTCGTGTGTGCCAATCCTGGAATTTGTTTCTAATTCGCGAGGAACTGTTCGTCGATCCTGCGCTGCATCCTAGATATGACATGACTAGACATGACCCCGCTTACGCGAAGTGGAGGTTTATCCGCAAAACGCGGGAGACATGGTATTTTCAACTGTTGGATGAGCATGTATACTCCGACGAGCAAGGCGTCGCTGACATGGGAACCCCAGTGACAATGCCGGTTCCCACGGACTATATTCCCGAGTTGATCTCCGGTGCCTCTCCCGAGAATGATGATGATGGAAAGTGGTGCAACTGCCGTTAGGAAACATACACGCTTGTGTACAGTCTTTATTTCATATTCGCATATGACTGACGAGGACTTGGACTTTGGCTTCTAAGAACATGCTAATTGTACCAATGATTTTAAGAAAATAATTGTTAATTGTGCTACCCTGAAATGTATGTTTCGTGGGTGTCCTCGGTTCTAGGGTCGGAGCCCGCCAGTGTCCAATGTACTAGCATTCATGCAGATTTACACGCTAGGTACAGGGTCGGGGTGCTCGAGCAACGCTGCCGCGAGATCGGCTGGCATCTCGAAACAAGCATCTGGCACCTCAGCCTCCATAACCGGAGTAGCCGAAATAGCATCCATGCCTAAAGCATCCGCGACCTCATTCAAATCCATTTCGTGGTCATCAGCCACATTGGCCTTTTGTTTTTCTATCAGCGCTATGTCACCTGCGAGCACCTCGGAATACCGTGCTCTGGCCATGTTCAACACCTCTGCATCCATGTCGATCGAAAGGACATGCCTTTGCTCCATATACCCCGCCATGGAGGCTGGAGCCGTTCCGCATGGAAATTCCATAACACAAGCATCCATGTTGCTGTACAAGCGCATCAGCTCACGGTAAAGACGGATTGGCTTCTGAACGCTGCGAATATTTTGTCCATCTTCTTTCTTCAGGTACTCCTTAGGTGGCAGCGGTACCTCCTGTTTATAAACAAACAACACACTCGAGTCTGAGTGTCGGACCTAGTGCACCTGCTTGACAATCGTATACGATTGTCACTTGCGAGTCTGCGTGTCTGAGCTAGTGCATCTACTTGACAATTTTGTTTGGCGGAGTTGCATTCATGAGAAGATATGAATGCATACAAGGATTCTTACCATGCTGGTCGTGAACGCGTTCGAAAACTTTCCGACCGTTGTTCGCAGCGGGGCCCACTTCGGTAGCTTATTACTCTTTGAGGGATCTTCCACCAAGTGCAGCAACACATACGGTTGCAAAACGCTGACCGGACCAGCCGCATTATTACCTATGCGTCCTCCGCCTCGATTCCAGTATTGAACCGTCTGGTGGCATGTCCATTGCAGCGGCCATCCTTTGGTCGAAGCGCAGAAGGCATCGATGATTGCTTGCTGCCTCGATATCGCGAAGGTTTTTCCATTAATGGTCACATTACTGCGGGTGGTCGAGTCCGGTAAGAATAGAATCACAATGCCACCATAATCCATAGCCGACATGCAAATACCACCCATGTATGAGTAGAAGTCTGTTGAATAGGTATCCCATACCTCCGAAAACAGCCCAAAAGGACCATCCACAAAGATCAGATCCACTCCATAGCGAGCGTGTTGCAATGTTTTTTCATTGCGCCAACTGACCATGACTTGATTGCTGCGTGGACCCTTATTCCTTTCGGCGCGAGATTCGTTAACCTGTGGAAAATTGCTTTCATCAGTCTGCTTTGAAATACATACGCAGGAAATACTTAATACATTGCAATGTAGATATATGAACAGTTCTAACCTTCATTCCGAATTCCAGCAATCCCTCAGTCAGAAGCTTCGCCAGCAACTCGCGATGGCACTTGTTGAAGTCCACCGGCTGCTGGACTCCCTCGGCAGCATGCAGCTCCTTGTGTTGGATTTTCAGCTCCATGAATTCAATCACCGCGCTCTTCGGCTCCCAATCATGATCGAAAATCTCCGTTTTAACCAGAGCATCCGGCATCCCGCCCTCCCGGCGTGACGCTTTCACACGGAGTTCCAGCCATTCCCAAACGGCCTGTAATACGCATCAGAATCAGTCTTCGAACTCAGAGACAGAGCAGACTCAAAGTCAAGCTAACGCCAGAGCTTGACAATCGTATACGATTGTCACACTTCTTTTACCAACATTTACCAACTGACCGATCATCCCCATGGCATGATCATCACAAGTGTATAACGGGGTCACCTTCGCACTGAACGCGGCGATCTCGTCATTGATATCTGGCATTTCTTTCGCTTCCATCATCCGCGACGCTGCCAGTACTGCAGGGGCCAGATTAATCTGAGACCCAGCTCCTGCTTGAATCGCCCATAGCAAATGCAGGCAGTTTTCCTCAAACCCCCTTTTCGTATGGGTGATGCCCAACGTCTGCTTAAACCATGCGGGATCGTATACGGGTGCCTCAGTGTAGGCAGGGCCATAAAGCTTCGGAATCGTGAACGTAGCCCCAAAGCGACCGCCATTTCGAATCTCGATGAAGTCATCCGGCAAGGTGTGAATGTAGCACAAGATCATACGCGTGGCTGCATAGCAAACATCACTGTCATTAGGACTTGTAATCCTGCAACTTAAAAAAAAAACTTGTGAGGACTAACTCACCAGCGCAATCCACAAGAGTCTTGTAGGTATGCATGGTATCCTGCGATGGCTTATTCACACTCTTGTCCATAGCCCTTCCTTCCTTGGAATCAACGCGCTTCCATCGTTTTGCTTTAATCATGCTCTTCATGACCTCATCGAAGCGTGCAGTGTAGAATTTGTTGGAAGATTGGATTAACATCCACACCAGAAGCTTGGTTTCCAAATCAGGCTCTCCGTGGACGTTATGAATAAAAAAATGGTGATGTTTTTGCACGTACGTCATATGCTGCGAATCACGGTACGTTACCCCATTAAAGTCATAGGGTCCCCAAGGGGTGTCAACGTTTAGTTTGAGTATAGTCTCCTGCGTATCCTCATCATCATCATAGACGTCCCTGATAGCCTCTGCGTTTTTATACCAATCTGGGTATTTAGTCCAACCCATCAGCGAGGCAAACTTGGCCTTGGCAGATTCGATGACATCCTTGATGAAACCAAGACGATGACAATACGAGCTGAACTCAGTGCCAGTCAAAAACTTGCCCTTGCAACTGATCCCATATTTCTGGTAGAACTCCTTCCGTTTGTCCACATCGGCCATTAATGCTCCTTCCTTCGCCACTTTCAGAACAAAGAAAAAATATCGTACATCAAACCCTAAGGCTGATAGCGAGGTGCTTATAGCCTCTAGGGTAAGAACAGGCTGCAGTTCTTTCGGATAGTTCTTCAACTCGAGAGCTTCCTTCCGCCATTCGTCTCCCAGTTTTGGATCCAGTAACCGCAAAATCTGCAAGCAAGACACGTTGGACACATGTAAGGGGGGCGACACGCTTGTCACACGTGGGTGAGAACTGAAGCTTGCGCCAAAGCTTGACAATCGTATACGATTGTCACGCGTGAGTCAGGGGCGAAGCTAGCGCCAAAGCTTGACAATCGTATACGATTGTCACGCGTGGGTGAGAACTGAAGCTGAAGCTTGACAATCGTATACGATTGTCACGCGTGGTCGAACTGAAGCTTGACAATCGTATACGATTGTCACGCGTGGGTGAGAACTGAAGCTTGACAATCGTATACGAGTGTCACACGTGGGTGAGGACACATGAGAGAGCGCGGAAGTTTCATACCTTTTGCGCATCCCGCTCGCGCGATTGGAGGAGGGCAACTTTTGCCGATTGATCCCGAAGTTTGGAAATCTCGTTCGAGTAGGCCGCCGCGACCGTATCCCTCAGATTATTCCGATACCAAGCGTTACTCTTGGCACTAGCTTGCCTTACCGGGAATTGTGTAAAATGCGCCAGTTGGTCTTCCGAGGCGTCGGCAACATTCAACAGCAAAATCCATTTATCGTGTTCGTGAGAGTCAACAAGACTTTCTGTTTGGTCGGTGTTCGTCAGTGTCCCGATAAGGCTCTGCGCAAACCGAAACTTGTAAAAAATTCATTCATGTACATACGGTATTTTATTGAAACAATGAAACAAACGATATCATACAAGGATCGCTTACCAAAACACAAAGAGGTGTTTCTTTCTTCAGAATTGTAATCGTTGTGGCCAACCCCTCCAGAGAGGACCTATTACTGGTCCCGGTACCGCTCCAGAATGCTTTACGTTTCCTTGCGTCCAGGACAAGGTCAAGCCAGGCGTCATAGCGATGCTGGCCATCCACCACGACAAGCTGCATTCGCATGAACTTGTTTTTCACCCACCTCTTGTAGTCGTCAGGATCATTATCGAATAGGTTGAGATAGTCGGTCTCCAGATTGTGCACCATGGTGTTGAAATTGCTTACTTCCTCAGGAGCCTCCGCATCCGCCGCTGCAAGCAACCGAAATGAACTTAGGTCTGACAATCGTATACGATTGTCAAGCTTTGTAGGAAAGTCCCGAACCCTTGCATAATACTAGTGCTGACAAGCAATGCCTCACCGGGATAAAACTTGGACATGAGCATTTGCCTATACTCTTCGTCCGTGTAATAGTGTCCAGTCCACCACACGATGACATGTGATTTGTCCACCTCCCATCGCTCCATGATGACCTTCTTCTGCTTCTCTATTCCCTCTTCTGAAGTCGCGCGGGTAAACGAAAGTCGGTTTGAGTCGCCCTGAACATCAGCAGGATGTACCAGCAAGCCAAGAGGGGCAACTACTGGAAGCTTTTTGTCTTCTCGAGTATTAAGCTGGGGACGAAAAGTCCATTCTGAGATCACTTTTTTGATATTCAGCGGTCCTGGGAATATGTAGTCTTGCCTGTTGTCGTCATCAGTGGTCCCAGATATCGCTGCCTTACCCTTCGGGTCACGAGCACGCTTTGGCGGTGGTGCACTCCCCGAGGTCTCGGGTGCAGGAGCTGACGCTGCCTCTGGCCCTGCCTCTGGCGGTGCATCTGCATCAGCTTTTCTCTTACCTAGCAATCTTTTAAGAGTGACAGCAGCTTTAGGTGCGAGAGCTTCCTTAAGTAATGCAACAGCTGTATCAACTATCTCCTTATTATCTCCACCTTCCACAACGGCCCCAATTCTACTCTCGAGGTCTTTCTTCTCCTTCTTATTAGTTGTAGCGGCATACCCGAGCATTAGCGCAACGACTTGCTCAGCTGGTTGCTGAGCTGGTTCCTGAGCTGGTTTCGGTTTACCAACTGTAATAGTCAGCTTTGGCGATTTAGCTGTAGGTTGAGGATCACTTGCGACTGGAGTGGCATCTTCACTTGCGACTGGAGTGGCAGCTCCTGCGGTACCTGGAGCAACACCAGCGTCGGGTAACTCATTTGAACCACCTTCACCGGATGCCAAAGATCCGCTCTGAGAGGCCTGTGCACCTCCGGAGGCCATACGCTGTAAATCTCTAATTGTGCCTCCGAATTTCTTTCGAGCGGTTTGTTTTGTACGAGCCATGCAATAATGAAAAAATGACACCCCGACATGCATTTATAGGGCTGCAGGTACGCACCTCCCTCACGCCCGGCAGCCACAGCCTGTGCCTTAGCTGTGGGCTTTCTGACTCTTGTTAATCTCCCTGTAGACATCTGTAAAATTATGAAGTATTTTAATATTTTCCTAGTATATATAGATAAAAAAATCTATAAATATATCTACCACAATACTCACGTGTGACAATCGTATACGATTGTCAAGCTTCGACCGTACGGTTAATCATATTCAGATGTGCACGAGTAGTGACAAACTCTTCGCGAATATCCAGGCAGGGTTATACGAAATGCAATAGGATACACGATCTCGGCGCTAAGTTCGGCTCTCTCTCTCACGTGTGACAACTGCCGTACGGTTAATCATATTCGAATGTGGACGAGGGTGCTAACACATGCAATGGTATACAAAATGTTTTGAATAACGTATATGAAAATGCATACACTGTAAAATATATAAGATGCCATCACAGATTTACGTTTGTATTCTATCTAAGCAACTAGAGATCGAAGTTGTCCGGAATTCCAGGATAATACGACAGTATTTTGCGCACTTCTGAGGATAGCAGCGATGGCTCGTGAAGGTATCCCACACTTGTAATGATCGGAATTTCGAATATCTCGGAGTACAGCCAAAGGAAATGCTTGCATGGAGCAGGTCGGGTCCTCGCCATTTCTCGAAAACCCGGACACGAACAACGGTATTCTCGTCCAAACTCCAAGAGGTATTCACCAAACTTTCTTGATTGCTGCCCAGTTAGCACCTGTGCCCCAAATATTAATCAGTTCTTGAAAACCAAGCATATCATGCGTAGGTTTACACGGTGCTGACAATCGTATACGATTGTCAGAACGATATAAAGTGCAAACTCACACAAAAAACTATGATTTTTGACTTGACCTGTATTTCATGCGTAGGTGACATTCGTATTCGAATGTCAACGGTTCTGACAATAGTATACGAATGTCAGAACCGTGTAACTTACAAACTCTCCCATTGAAAATTATGATCTTTAACTTACCTGCTGCATCTCCCATGAAGCCGTAGAATAATACTTCCTCACGCGGGTGTTCGGCTGCTACCGTCTTCTTCACCAATGTCCAAAACAGTACCTGTGTTTCGGTACAGTCTTTGGGTACGTTCATGGTGGCAATAGTGAGCAGAGCGTTGGCCTCTATGGAGAACACGTGCGCCCCCATCGTCACCCAATCCCCAGAAACCTTGCGATGTACGAAATCCAAGTGGACGTACGCTGAGCGGAGGTAGTCGTCGCTACTTTTCGGGTGCATGCGACGCACGAGATCGACACCTCCATCCACTCCGACACTGGACATAACGAACGTGTGCGCAAAACTGTCGATGTTCCCCTCGTCCGCGAAAGATTGCAGTAGGCCGTGCTTAGCAGCCCATTGGGAAACGGCTTGCATGCCCTCATCCTGTCGACGGCCTCGCCCGAGATTCTGGTCCACTGCCTTATCAATCACTTTCATTTTCCTCGCGATGTCTGGTAGCTGGCTAGGGTCAAAAGAAGAATCTTTTGGAAAGACGGTTTCCGAGAGTAAAGTCCTTTTCACCTGGCACACGTTTCGAACTCCACCGGTGTTTAGAACCTCCTCAGCCCTAGTCTTAGCTGCTTTTAGCTCACCCACGCTGGGGTTGTCGGTGGACAACACGGAATGGTTGTGTCCAAGGGAGCTAGTAGACAGCTGGAGGATGTTCCAATCGGAGTCTTCTTGGATGGTTACTTCAAACGGACAATTGCCGGAATGAGTAGGCGCAGCGTTGCAAAGGGCGCACGCCAGATTGCGGTTCTTAAAGGTACCGGTGAATTGGAAACGGTTACGATCACCCGTTGTACGAAACACTACACATGCATCGTTCTCGCAGGATAAAGCCCCACCACATCGAGTAGTTCTAGTAAGACGGCCTCTGATACGCCTTTTGTTCCCAGAACGCATCCAGGTCTGCGGATCGTATTTTAAGAAATCTCTCCAAGGAGAGAAATGTCCAGCACGTGGCTTGTAAACTACCCCCGGAAGGAGAGGTACTGGCAGTTCATCGACAAGCTCGCCAGGCTGACCTGGCGCTATGTCTTGGGACAAATCAACATGCTGAGAAAAATCTATCGGAATAGCTGGTCCGGCATAGCCAGTATTTTCCGATTTGACCTTATGCTTGAGCTTTGGTTCTTGTACAGCGCTAGAGGATTTCATAGATTCATACGAGTCCTTAGGAGGTGGAGGCGATTCGGTTAAGTCACAAACTAAATATTCTTGCTTTA